>CABFWO010005589.1:25370-45658 GCA_902155825.1 Timema genevievae | reverse complement strand
GAGGAAGGGTGGGAAGATAATGACCAGTTTTTAGCGGTCCAACCGAGGTTTTAAGTAGGGTGGGACCGAGAAAAACTGGCATTCTCATGTTAACACGTCGAGGGATACTCGGGCGACCCGAGGGACGACCGGGTGTAATAATTGTAGTGGCCAGAAAGGGAGTTATAAAAAGAATCATAACAAGATTTTCTTGTTAAATGTGACGATTTTTTATTCAATGGAGAAAAGATGAAACTTCCTCGATCAAATTGGCGTTTGAAACCCAGTTCTATTCTACATATTTTTCCTAACCTGCCAAAGTATTTTAGTAAAGATATAAAAAAAGGAATCCTCCTAAAAAACGGACATCTAATGTTCCAAAATTGAGTAAGCCAGCTGTAAAATAAATCATAAGTGTTGCAAAACATGCTAAATCAATCTGGACGTTGTCAAAGGTTGCCGATTCTTAAAACTACAATTTATACATAAATTTTATATCTCAATTTCTTAAAATCATATCTGCCAAATTTGTAATATTATAACGTGTTTATGGAAATTGGTTTTTTAGTAATTGAGATTATGTGAAATTTTACAAAGCAATTCATAACAACATTAAATAATAAACCTGAGCAGACTAGTATAAGCCTCAACTTAACATATATATTAACGAACCAAAAAAAAACCATACAGTGTAGTATAATTTAAAATAAAATATAAAGTATTGTTTTGAAACAAAGATATAAACTATAATATAATATGTAATTTATATAACTCACTGCAAAAAACAACATAAGGACTTCTTATAGCATTACACTTATGCTTGAACGCAGCTGTTGTGAGAAGACAACAATAAATATGTGGGTTCAACAGATAAAGAAATACCAATTTAATTGATACTACATTAGATAATTTAAATATGTAGAATTATTATAAAATAGTAATAAATTTATAGGAAGTAATGTCTATCAATATTATTAGTAGCCTGTTCTAATTATTACCATAAATTACAAATAAAATTTAGGCTTAAAATTGCTTTTATTAAGATAGATTAAAGAAATACTTTATTCAGCTATGGTATTAATAAAATTGTCGGTTTAAAATGTTTTTATTATTTTGTTTGGTTAAACTATATTTAGCCTACTAATAACAAAGTAATTTAATGTAGCCTATCTACTTAACTGCGTTTCAGTATTTTACATTATTTTATGGCTCATTTGCCGGCCAGTCAAATCGATGCGAGCGCTTCAAGCGGCTGACCCATGTAAACTAATAGTGAGTCCACACTTTCTCATTTCCATTCGCTATGTTACAAGTAACAGCATATATTGTATTCTGGGTAAAATGCAGGGGAAAAATCCAAGATCACAGATATTTACATTCAAAACCAAAATGTGAAAAAACTCAAAACAACATTTACATTGGAGCAAAAAGAGGAAATTATAATATAATTTTAACTGTACTCCTTTTTTTTAATGCATATATTTTCCTATTTTTCTTGCACATTTCTTCAGTTTTAAGTGAATATTTACATGCATATTTTATCACATTTTAGTGCATATAAATCTGCAGCCTACTCATTTGTCAATCTAATACAACTTTTCTGTACAAATAAGGTTGGATCTTAAACGATTTCTTGAAGCTCAGTCTTTTAAGAAAATAGTATAATGTACTGTAGATATTAGAATAATACATGTGATAAATTTATCATATTGTATCTATATACTCTCTTTACACTTAAGTGAAGGTGAATGTATAAGATTCATAAGCATTATCCTCAAAATTTCAATAATTTGGGTATTATTAATTCTCCATGAGAATGTATGAATATTACTGGCATCAAAGGCTGTTAGTAAAAAATTGGCCTTGAGGTGACCTGCAAATTTGATTATTGACTCAACTCAAGGAACAATACATGTACAGTTAATGTTTACATCAGCATTTCTGAGGGCCATTGTTTCTGCAGGAACTCCACCCCCGCCACCTCCACCTCCACCTCAGGCAGCAACTGCCCCTGTGCCACCGCCGCCACCGCCGATGGCTCCCCCCATGATGCCACCTGATATTCCTCAAACAGAGTCCTCTGCCTCTTCTGATCCACGCTCAGCACTTCTAGATTCCATACGTTCAGGAAAACCTCTCAAGGTATATCTGATTACCTTCCTAAGTATCTAGCTTGATCATGGTTATGAAAAAGCACCTTTAGGTGTTCAAACTATAATGTCTTGTCGATGTTCAATTTCAAGTCGTATTGAAAAGTGTTTTTCAAGATAATATCAGTTCTTATGTTGAAGATTACCAGCCTTTTGTTGAATTTAATGTCTAACAATGAGGCTTAGTGAGAAAATAATCTTACCATAATGAAAATTGATAAAATAAGGATGGATAAATTAATTAAATGAAAACTGAGTGAAGAAAGCCCACCTACGGAAAGAGGAAAAAAATGTGGAAATAGTTCACCACACGAATGTAACATCTTTCTCTATTCCTTCTTAAAAAGTAGAAAGTAACACACACATGGTAACACAAAGTTTTTATATTTCAGCATTATTGCCACTATCAAACAAGAGGTAAAAAAAAATAAGAAAAACACTGTAAAACAATAACCTACTCCATTTTCAATTTGAAAAATCTATTAAAAGCACTGCGGTAAACTGTTGTTGGAGCAACATAAAAATGTTCACATATTTTTCTGTAGAAAATATTAAAAATAATAAATCAAACATTGAAAGTAGAATATACCTTCAATCCTCGTCTCAATGTTTAATTTAATACAGCCGTTTGGCGCCCTTTATTCATTGATTATAAAGGTAATAATAATAGAAAGATATTAAAATGAAAAGAAAGAGAAATATGTTATGTCTCTAAGCAAGATAGGAACTATCTTCAATTGAGGCCTTTATTTATGCATCTTTTAGACATTGGTGTGCCATTTTTGTTACAATTATTTTACAAACTATCGATACAGGTTTTGGTCTTCTGCAAAGACGTTCCCTTAACACTTTGGACGAGTGGGGACAGCCCACACTTATATCCAATTTCACAAAATTGCTTTTTTGCTTTGTAAACTCCTATAGTGTCAGGATCAGCTCTTTTCGCCTTGCGTCAGGCAAACATTGTATGAAAGAAAATTCTATTTTTTGAAACCTAAATCACAAGTGTACATGAAATTATTCATTTGTGTGATCCCATGGATATCAAATAAAGGTCGACTTTATAACAATGTAGGGATGTGCAAGGTCCATTTTTTCAATTTCAAGTTAACTTTAATCGAATATATGAAATACTCTCCAAGCCGAATCAAAGTTCATATATTTTTTATCAGTCGTTTGAGGATTGAAAAATTATTATAATGTGGTTATTTATATATAACTTTGTATACTAAAACTACTTGTAATTGTTTTACTGCACAATTATTTGTAATATTTAGTTTTAGGCCCAATCTTACAATGTCACGTTAAATCCTCGTAACTTAACTGTTTGTAAAGTCTAACTGTTGGTTAGACTTGGCGTTACGTATTACAATATTATTTTGATGTTCTCGTCAAGTTACGGACGGGTGTCTTCCATTAGTTCTTATCGTTAAGCTTCTCAGAGCAATAGATTTGTTAAAAAGCTTTTGATTGGCTTAATTTGAACCAATAGATTGTAAGTAACTATTTAAATGTCTGTGAAGTTATAGAGCTGTTAGGAAAACAGATTAAAGTATACTACATGTTTGTGTTGTTGTTAATAACAATCATATTCATACATATAAGTTTATAATATATAATGCTTTTTCCATGCAAATTAAGATAGGTATGCCTACACTGTTTATTTTAATTAGGCATGTATTTTAACGCTATTTTTTAAATTTCAAAATAATTAAATATTTAAACAGTATAGTCTTAGCAATTTAAAACACACAATTTAAAATTCAAATAAAAACCACCCTTAATTAACCATGGACGTGTACTGGAGGGGAGAAAATGAAGAAAAAACACATCCCATATTAGTCATTCTTGCCTACACATAATAACTTACAAGACGATAAAAACATAGGTAGGCCTACAGCTACTGTCAATTACTATTAACTATTTACAACATGAAATGACTACTCCTAATCATGAAGTGAAATAATCCAAAAGAATTTACATATTTTGAAAAGGAAAGAAGAGCCTGTAGAGCAAAGCCAAAATAGTTATGATAAAAATTGGTATCAGGAATTAAAAATCTCTGCCCCGCGTCGTACGACGACTTACAAATCACCCCATAAAAACTTGCCCAACAGAAACGTTGGCATCCCAAATTAAACAGCTATATTAAATAGAAGAAATAAATTCCACATAATTATTTTATTATCATTTCGATGTTAAACTGGAAGTAATTTCTTCTTTAAAAAATAGGAAGTGATCAAGATTGAACACGAGTCACTTAAATGGTAGGGTGACGCCGTACCATGTACAACAAAGAGGCATACAGAAATGTTCTTGAAAGTAGACTTATAACACCGCAAACCTGTGATTAGGTAATCATTGGTGAAACATCTATTTAATTGCAAGTGGACAATATTAAAACCGAGAGAATCCATAAATAACTGTCCAAAGTTTTCTAAAGATAATAATGTAACCTCACCTGAATATTAACAATTGCCATAAAACAATATGGCAGAATGTTTGGAAGTTAAGGTGGACGTTAAAATGTTAACCAGAAGGTAGACCTGGCATTAACTTTATGAGCACTTTGAGGATGCTAGCTCTAACCAAACATTGTAAAATCCAAAGTAGTGGCCGTTATCGTTTAGCCTCATGTTAAACCCTAACGAATAGAATAACACGACACAGTAAGATTGGGCCTTAGTTTGAGTTATCATCACAACCTAAGAGTCAATTCAGTTTTTTTTTTCATATGAATATTGGTTTGTAATATATACAACAGCTCAAAATGGAATTAATTGGCCATAAATTGAGTATTTTAGCTTTAAATATATTTATTGGTGAAGCTTCTTAACTGTCAAAGCCAGAAATTTTTTCGGAGCAAAGTTGAAGCTGACATTTGTTTTGAAGTCAAGTTGAAGTTTTGAAGATTTCCACACTCCTATAATAAAGCTATGTGAGTACTCGGATTCCGAGCTTCGAGCCGAGCTCATCATTTAAGATCGAGATTGTAATTGAAAGTTTTGTAAGATTGTCATTTTTGAGCTTCCACTTTATGTAGATACAAATCAATTTTAAAACGCACTGAAAAACATAGGCTATTTAATTTAAATGATGTCAGCACTTTGACTGGTTAATTATTAGGTAGTTTAAAAAGTTGTTAAAATTATCAAATTTCACATTAATAACGTAATAGCTCTAAAACTACTTTCGACCGATATACTTATTCATTATTGTCACCCATTTTGAATTATCGTCAGTTGAAGTTACATTGCCATGACAAAGAATTGAAAATAAAAATAACTAAATAGATTACTAAATAATTAAATAATCATTAATTTTAATATTTTTTAACTAGCCCCTTTCTTAAATAATAATCTCAGTTAAATTCAAAATTTAACATTGGGAATATATTATTTTGAATTTTTTTGAACTTACAATATTTAAAACTTGTATCAATTAATATGTTTAACCACAAAACTAGCATTAGTTTGTTTACTATATAGTTATAGTATTATGTTGGTTTACTAGTGCTGATCAACACCCCAATAAATATTTCATCAAACTTACCATATTTAAATAAAAAAGTATTTACCATTTCATATTGTTTACTAGCAATATTATTTACACTGTGCTATTCTTCATTTCCAAGATTGAACATCAACTTTTACAAGCATTAAAAATTGAATTGAAATAAATTTCGCAACAGGATAATTTCTAATGAGAGCCCATACAACACGCATGTGCAACTGCACATAGAGGAATAGAAATTGAACAGAAGACATGATCATCTGTGATTATTACACTAAGGCCTAATAAACGAAATATGAAACATTTATAATTTTGGTTTGTGATTCTTACGTTTCCTTACAGGGTAAATAAAGTTACGGAAGCATAGTTTGGGGAAATATTAGCTCATTAAAATGTCAATTTAGTAAACTTTTTTAGTAATGTTAGTGTAATTTTAATGTCTTTAAGGATAAGAGTATTGTAATCATTTAATTATGTTTTATATTATATTTTTATTTAAGTGTTGTTCTTATATTTAAATCACCTTTTATGAAAGTATTATTTTTAATTTTTAAACCAATATTTCCATTTTTTAAACTGTTTTTTTTTCACAAGTATTTACTACTTATAAAAATGAGTCAACAGGGGCTACTTTCAGAAACATTGTGTTGTTTTCATATATTTTTAAAATCATAAATTTCAATGATGTGATATTTATATTTTGTTTTGGTTGGTGACATTTTAAATAGAGTTGGGCTGATGCCGATTACCAATCTGATCATCGGCCGATTATGGCACAATCGGCTAATTCGATGATCAATGCTTGTATCGCTGATTATTTATGCCAATTATTCTAAATGTTTGGATATAATATATATATATATATTAAAGTCATAAACATAAAATACCAATTTGGAAAAAAAAAAATTTTGATCTAATTCATTTCCTCAAATGTAAACACAACTTATATTTTCTATGTTTATTAAAACTTAAGCCAAATGGCGAGCAAATACTGTACCTTATCTCACCCACTGGGTCATTGGCATCAGAGACTTTTCAGCACAGCTGGATTGGTCAGTTATACGAAAAAAGAAAATCACTCCACCCAAACAAGATCAAGATGCTGGTATTTTTTAAATAACAATTTAAATTCCACCCATCAGTAAATGTACCATCTATAAAGTTAATTTAGATGTAATAATAACGTTTAGCAAGAGCTTTTTTCTATAATCTAGAGCAGGTTTTAATTTAGACAAAGAATTACAGAAAGCCTATAAAAATGTAACTCTAAATGTGAAGACAAATTTTAACTAACACATGTCCAAGTTTCTCTTTCATCTAAACACAAAATATGTGTATTCTCCTAGTGTACAGAACTTTGTGTACCCTTATTAATTTTATTAAAAATTATATATAAATTTGTTATTTATGACTATGATTGTTTTAAATGACAGAGCCATTTGTCTTAACAATAAAATAAACTATATTTTAAACAACTTTAAAGCTTAATTTAGGCTTGATCAAAACAAATTTTTAATGTACCGTATTAAATTGAAAACTAAACAAATAATCGGCATCGGTGATCGGCCTAGTCGGCAAAACAGCTGATCGGCCCAGCTCTAATTTTTAAATATACTATTTTACTTTTAAATTAAATTTATTTATATATTATAATCTTAATGTTTTAAAATTATGAATATACTCAAACTCGATTCTTACTCGTAAGCTTTTTTAAATATTCAGCTCAAGTTTGTTTCGAATGAAAAAAACCCAAGCTTGCAGACCCTTACTATAACAATATAAAATTATGGAAACATCCAAATTACCTCTCACTGTCTTAGGCTTCTAATTTGGAATAAATAAATATGGAATATGAGGTGGAAAAAATCAACAAGGTTACTTCTGTTAATAAGGTGTTTTGCATTCATGAAGAGTTTCAATAGAATGGAAGATTGAGGAACTGTCCTGACACGACTCTATTTCATTCAGGAGGCATCCATTACATTTTTTCAATGGTAGCACTGTAATGTGAACAATGTTCCTATTTTTATTGTGAAAGGCATCTTGTGCTTGTTCCTGGACTTTTGGAATTTTGCACACACCTACAAGTTTAGAAAATGAGTCTCAAGTTATAGTTATAAATATCTAATTACTTGTTTAGTCTCGTCATGCAACATAAACCTGTTAACTATTTTGCCCAGATTATTTCATTATGTTCAGAATTTCATTCTCATTCTATTTGTTTTGATATCTGCCCAAATAATGTAGCTGGTCTAAATTTACACACAAATATAATGATTCAGTCAAAACACACATGAAATTTTTATAAGGAACATACTTTATAATACAAATCAATGGGTGTTACAATAAGTTAATATAATCTCAAAAGTGAGTTAAGAGATAGTTTACTGTAGAAGATTGAAAAAGAAAAAAATGTTTAGATAAAAATCAGTAAAAAAATTAGAAGTTATTAAATCTTAAGTTAGGTATGATAATTACATATATACACAACCACTCTTGATGATACTAATTATTAAGAATTACAGAACAAAATAGTTATATTATGAGGATTAGAATAATTCCAGCATCTAGTAAATCAATTCAAGAGTTAAATTATTATATGAATTTGTTAAGGATCTGTCAATTATGATAAAGAATAAACATAGTAATCCTATGAAAGACAATTCCACTAAACTTTAATAGAAAGTTTAGCAACTAGAAAAATAATAACAGGGTGATTCTATGAATAATTACCAGTTAATATATCAAGGCACTAAAATACATTGTGAAACAAATGTGAAAGATAGAGGAATAGAAATTATATGTAAAATAACAGTTGAAATTAATTTCATATAAACATGTTAAAATATATTTTAAAAATTAGAAATAAAATAGATTATAAGTTGAAAGAAAAGAATGTTACCTACATTGTACCTCTTTAACTAAGATAATTTATTCTCACTTTATTAACATTTTTTTCTTTTGACCATGATTTAACATGAGATGAAACATAATTATAATACTGTTATATTTACAGCATATTGAGGTGGAGAGGAAGAAATCTGTCAGCGGTGGTGATTCTCGGAATAATTTGCTAGATCAGATTCGACAAGGAGTTGAACTAAAGTCTGTAAGTTATAACATTTTAAATTATGTTGCTTTATTCTATTTATTTGTAAATACTTATATTGCAAACTCGAGGGCTTTGTAAGTAGCAATTAGGTGACCTGGTGGTCTAGGGGTAAGGTGTCAGACTTCTGTGCTAGGGGTCCGGGGTTCAATCCTTGGTCCCGGCACAGATTTATCTGATTGCCAAACCCTTCCTTCACCTCTGACNTCAATCCCCGGTCCCGGCACAGATTTATCTGATTGCCGAACCCTTCCTTCACCTCTGACAAGATGTGTATTAAACACAACTTGTGAATGTGAGGAATGCCAGGCCTCCACCGTGGTTCGGATTCCACGTTAAACTGTATGTCCTCCATTTCATCTCGCAATCACCCTACCATTGCACATTAGCGTAAGTGCGTATAACTCGAACGGGTAGTAAGACGCGGTGCTAATAATAATATAAGTAGCAAAATTTCAAATATTCTTTTGATTTGAAGTATCAAATAAGGTTAATGAAAGATTCAAGTTCAAATCTTCAGTTTAACTACGATTCATGAATGATACGCATTTCAAATTTGAGTAATAGAAAACAAGTTAATCTTATAAAGAATAGTGTTATTGTGTTAGATTTTTCCACCTTACTGTTCAGATGGTATCCATGTAATTTCTCTATTTACAATTGTAAATTGAATCATCTAGTAACATAAACATTAATCATTTAATGGAAGGGTGCTCTTATGCCACCATTGCTGGTCTCATAAATAAGTCAAGCCCCTTTTTTTTAAAAAAAAGTAATAACTAATAAGCTCTCATTCACACATAAATTACAAAAGTCTGAACTGTCACTAATTTTTACTAATAATTCTGTGATTTGGACAACAGGGTGTCCAGCAACTTGTAAAACGCGGAGAACAGGGAAAAGTCAGGGAATTTGACCATATTCACTAAAATAATAGGCCTAAGCTACTTTCATTTACATTAGTCAACTGTCAAATTATCATTTTTCTCCCAGTTAATATTTTTGTGAATCTCATTTAATACAGTTGTCCATTTTGAGTATACTTATCTCAATTCTAAAGCTCAACATGAGATTTACATCTCACTCTTCCGCGTGTCTTTATCCAAAGTTAAGTCATTAGCCCGTGTAAGGCAATCTCTTAGTGTCTAAATATGATCTAATTGAATTCTATCTTGGATCGCACTACACAACAACCCATTGCTTTAAGCAGACATTCTTTAATGCTTTCATAATGTCACATTTTCAAAATGTGTGTCTAAAATATTATGACATTAAGTTGTGATCTTAATAAAATAATGTTTATAATAGTGTGATTAGAAAAGTTGAAAATTATTTCTGTAAAACCTGGAATATTTTAATATATAGTTTGGCTGAACACCCTAGACAAGCAAGACATTTATTTAAACATTTTTTCTCATTGGTATGACAATCATCCAATATTTAAAAGTTAGCATAAGACTTTTTATATAAGGTAAATCCACATTCAATCAGGATTCAAGGGTGCACTATCCACAAACTCTATTTGTTGTATGTGGTTTGGTTCGCGTAGTTAGTCTTAAAATTATGTTGTTGTAAGCCAATAAAAAGAAACAAACTAGCTCTTAAAAGTGTTTTAAGCTTTGAAACTTTCACTTGGTTTCATATATCCGTTTTCTTTGACTTCAATTCAAATTTAAAACAAACATTTATCTTTATTATTTTCATTTTCTGCTGTTATTTCCATCATAAATTAGTGTTTGAATAAAAAAAGTCTTAAGTAATTAAATAACATTTTGTAATAACCCAATTTATCTTTTTAGGACAAAATACATTAATTTTCTTTGGAATATAGCATTTTGTAAATTATATATAATACTGTACCTAAATTTGCATAGCCATGCAAAGTATAATATTTTTATCCAACACTAAACATTTTTTAAATATTCGAACTTCGATTTGGCACCAGTAATATCTCATATTATTTGATTTGACTTTACTTTGAATTTTAAAAAACCCACGGATTTTACACACCCCTGTTGGTTCTAAATAAATGTGATTCAAAATAAAAATATATAAATATTTGATCCATATTGTTTTCTGTTTGTATGTTTAATTTGAGTGTTATTGTGTTAGGGGATGGAAATTAAAAGGTTAAATATGTGGGAACTTAAAAATCAAGCAACTTTCAGTTCATCTTAAATATCGTATTTGACCTGGTAGTAGCCAGAAACTTTTTAATTATAAAGTCTGTTCATCGTAGGAATTGTTTTCTGAAAGGCCTTTTTCCCTACCAGAAAGCTATTATATAGTAGGATTTTGGTAGGAAAAAAGACCTTTCAGAGAGTAATTCCTACCGTGAATGGAGTATACCTGGGGTCAAAGGTAAAGTTGTTAATAGTAGCCGGGGTCTTAATAATGGCCAGACTAACCAGGACATAGGTATTCTGAGAATTTTTATGGGCCATACACTACACAATTTTCCTAGTACCACCCTGCTCTGACTTTAACTCCTAGCTGAGCTTTCCTAATAATTCCTGCACTTTACTTCATGGAAGGGCTCTTCATTTTTATCGGTTTCAATTTTCCTAAGGTTTTTGTTTTCTTGTGCGTGGCTATAAGAGTAGAATGGGAATAATGATTTATTTATTTTTGCAAGGTTCAAAACACTCCCTCTCCTACAATCGCTAACACCCTGAACACCCAAGATGGACTAGCTGGTGCGTTAGCGAGAGCTCTTGCTGAACGATCACGGGCCATTCATTCCGATAGCAGCACCTCTAGTGATGACGATGATGATGAATGGGAAGATTAGACCTGAATAGACACCAACTTAACAAGAACAACATTTTGGAAAACACAAGTGTTATATTTAAATTAGTTTAAAGTGACACCTGGATACAGGGATCGAACCTATGAACCTTGTATCAAGCTCTACCAATAAGCTATCTAGGATTTGTCTCATGCAAAGGCTATATATTTACATTGTGTTCTGAAACTGACATGATTTTTCACTAAGCTGCTAAAGGTTGATTATTCTTCATTTTCTAACCTCACTTCCAATCCTGTCAATGTTCCCCAATAAGTTGACATATAAATGAAGTGAATAATATTATGTTACTAAAAAAAAATCTTTAATTTCAAGGTACGTGATTTTCTATCTGAAAGAAGGCACGGGCTAGAGTATTAAGAACTAATGCTAATGGAACTGATTTCTACTTGTTTGATTGACCTCCACCTCCCCCACTCCCTTTAACTCTTTCTTGTACATTTTTACATAAAGATTTTCATTGGGTTTATTTTTTAGGAAATTGAATTTAACACGCCTCGAAAATTTCCTATAGAACAAAACTTATGATGGAAGGGTTGGGTGACAGGCAATTTCTATCAAGAAGTTTCTTAATTATTATATAAGAATAATATATAATTATATGTAAAAAGAAAATATATAAGAATAATATATAATTATATGTAAAAAGAAAATATATAAGAATAATAAAAAAAGAAAATATATTAAAAGCTTAATCAAATCTAAAGGGGAAAAAAGGCAACTTGAAAGGATAGATTAGACCTTAATAGAAACAAATAAACTTGTCTCTTTATAATGGAATAAATAAAGAAAAAGGGAAAAAAAAATCATCACATCATCATCAACTTTCCAGCCTGTGGCTGGGTCATTTTAATAAAATGCCTCCATCTTCCTCAATCCTTCCACCACTCTTCCTCTTCTCAATAAATCCTCTCTACTTCCGCTTTTCTCAGCTCAACTACATCCAAACTTAGAGCTTTATTAGCCCCTACCCTATTCCTTGTCATTACCATCACTTCACTCTTTATCATGTTAAATTTCATTCCACATTGGTTCACTTCCTCATTCCATTCTTGTAGTTGAGGTTTTCAACTGACAGTGGAATTGTTTAGGATCCAACCAAACTTTGGCTTGAGTACTAATCAACATACAAACAAAAGTAGCCCTTGCATATTAGAAAATGAGAACTACAGTTTGAAATAGTAGAACCGATGGAAGAATTAAACTATGACCTTGTTTATTAATCACCCCATTATTTTACCCTTTCTAATAATAATAATAATAATAATAATAATTGTTGGGCAGAGTAGTGACCGAAATACACAATATGTATAAACTACAGTTCGCACAATTTATGGCACGACTGGTACAGCGTTTGGCTGGAACATGACTAACGGTTAATTATTTGAAAAACCCTTTTAAGACTGAATTCGTAAGACATCTGTCGGTGTTATAGTGAACTACAAATGTAAACAAACATGAACGTTTTGACGGTAATAATTGAACTCCAACACCCCCCCTCAATTTTTAGTCCAAAAGGTCACGTAAACCCAATAAGTTGACACATTTCTCGTGTTTGGCTCCAGGAAGAGGTTTTGTTAAGATGTCAGCTACTATATTCTCAGTGGAGAGATATTCAAGCCTTAGTGGGTGATCTTGGAGAGCTTGACGAATAAAATGAAACTTTATGTCTCTATGTTTCGATCTTGATTGGAAGACGGGGTTATGTGCCAATTTTCCAGCTGATTGATTGTCATTGAAAATGATGATGTTCGACAACTCCTTTAGACCAAGTTCTCGCACGAAGGTCATCAGGAAGATTGCTTCCTTCGCAGCTTCGGTGAGACTCATATACTCTGTGCCTCGGTTGAAGATAAGGCAACGGTTTTCTGCTTTCGTGAGCACCATGATACCACCACTCTGGACACGGTGAAAGTGTAGCCTGTATAGGACTTTCTGTCAGTGTCACAGTTTCCCCAGTCGGTGTCTGCGAAACCGGAAATGCCTTTATCATCCCTGGCGTAGACCAACCTCTTGTTGATGGTTCCTTGTAGGTATCTTAGGACACGCTTGGCAGCTTGCCAGTGAGTTGAGGTGTGACAATTGTTATATTGACTCAGCATGTTGACTGCGTAAGCGATGTCGGGACGGGTACCGATGGCGATGTACATGAGGGCTCCAATCAACTCTCTGAATGGATATTGCTTTGTTTCTTCTGTGTTAGTGGAGGAAGAATCAAACTTGACCCCGGTTGATATCGGTGTCTTCACTGGTTTGCAGTCATCCATCCCAAACTTATGTAAAACATCCCTGATGTAGCCACTCTGACACAACGTGACTTTGTCTTTGGATTGGTTCACTTCAATTCCTAAACAATGACTTATAACTCCAAGGTCCTTTACATCAAATTTATTTGACAATTCACCTTTAATCTGTTTGGTTCGCTCCGGGTCTCTCGAAGCGATCACGATGTCATCAACATAGATAAGCACATAGACTGGGTGTTTACTTCGACTATCGACATACACACATGGGTCTGAGTTTGTGGGCTGCAACCCGATGGATTCTAAGGTTGCACTTAGTTTAGCGTGCCACTGTCGACCAGCTTGACGTAGTCCGTAAATGGCCTTTCGAAGTTTGCAGACTTTGTCGCCGGATTCCAGTTTCTGAAGCATGTCTTTGGCTTTCCCAACAATGCTGTCATCCTTTTCAGTCCTAATCATCTTTTGAAGTGCTTCAACAAGCAAGTCCGGCTGTTCCATGAATGTTAGTGTGTCGATGTCACCATTCAGATAGGCCGTTGTAATGTCGAGCTGAGAGACTTGCAAGTCGAGTTTGGCTGACAATGCCATGAGCAGCCGAAATGATTCTATCCTGGCTACCGGAGCAAAAGTGTCCACAAAGTCGATTCCTGGTCTTTGGGCAAAACCTCTTGCGACCACCCTGGCCTTCCTTCGAAGTAACGTCCCATCAGGATTGTACTTGTTTCGGAGAACCGCCCTACAGTCGATCACTCTATCGTTGGTCGGTCTATCAACGATTTCCCAAGTGTCGTTGGCAACCAAGCATCTGAGTTCTGAATAGATTGCATCGAACCATTCCTCACGATCTGGCCCCTTCATGGCACTGTCAATGTGAATCTCGGAGGCATTCATTGCAACTGGGGCATTACGAAGTGATCCATCTTCCCTGTTACTTTGAAAGTTGATGTGCTCCATAGTTTGTTGAGATGATGTGTTTGAATGCCTAGTATCATTACTGTATGGCGGATCATTGTTGAGAGCAAGGTTCTGATCAGCCCGGTTGGCTGCAGGCTGGTATATTTTAGTGGGGCGACCCCTTCTTCCGGTGCGCATTAACTTTGGTCTACCAGGTCCTCGCTGCGTCAGCATGTCAGATTCGGTGCTTGCGGTACCTTGATCTTGTCGCTCTCCAATGTCAAGCATGGGGTCCTCATTCACTTCGAATCCAAGAAATGGTCCATCATCTTCCAGAGCGTTCGGACTAATCTCGGCGTCCTTGTGCGAAGACTCTTCTTCATTGAACCCCCTTCCTTCATGTTGACAGGATGTATCTTCTTCTTGAAGAAAGTCTGCAGATGTGCGTCCGGGCCCAGGCTCGGCATAAAATCTTACGTCCCTAGAGACACGGATCTTTCGTTCACTTGGTAGCCATACCCGATAGGCCTTGGAACAGTCAGAGTAACCGACGAAGACCCCTCTCTTGCCTTTGGGCTCGAACTTTCCTTTATTGGGAGACTTGTCGAGGATGATGGCTTTCTCCCCGAATATACGTAGATGGGAGATATTCGGCTGTCTTCCCAACCATCTTTCGTATGGAGTTCCTTCAGACAACCCTTTTGTTGTGCATCGATTTCGGATGTGATTGGCTGTTGCTATGGCTTCGGCCCAAAAAGACAGTGGCATTCCAGACTCTAGTAGCATGCACCGAGCAGCCTCAACCAGAGTGCGATTCTTCCTTTCTGCAACACCGTTCTGTTGTGGGGTGTGCGGAGTTGTTAGACGTCGTTGGATGCCTGCACGTTTGAGGATGGAATCCATTTTATCGTTGCAATATTCCTTGCCGTTATCCGATTGAAGAGCTTTGATCTTATGCCCTGTCTGATTTTCGGCTAGATTCTTGAACTCGACGAACTTCTCAGTGACCTCCCCCTTGTGACGTAGGAAGTAGACTTGACACCATCGACTGTAGTCGTCTATGAAGGTTACAAAATAACGTGCTCCACCTTGAGATGCTTCCCTCATTGGCCCGCAGACGTCGGAATGGATTAACTCCAAAAGCTCATTTGAGGTTACCTCTCGCTTGGTGAAGGGAGTTGATGTTATTTTTCCTTCTAGACAGGTGTGACAGTTTTTTAAGTCAGTTGAGTCATTGAATTTCAAACCAATAACACATTGGTTCTTGAGAATATTGACCATGTCCTTCAAATTCAAATGACCAAGTCGAGCGTGCCAAACTTCTAATTCATTTTTTGGAACTTTTGATCCTGTGACCATGCACGCTAGCTGATCGCTTTCACATAAGTAGAATAAGTCACCAATTCTATTCGCAACAACTTTAATGTCACCGTTTATGTCTTTTATGGTCGCGCGATCTTTCTCAAATGTCACCTTGTTGTTGTAATCAACAATTTTCAACACAGAGATGAGGTTCGTTTGGAGGTCAGGTACGTACGTATAAGGTATCCTTCAATGTGATAGTCTGTCACACTGTTTGCGGTGGTGATTTGCACGTCACCTTTCGCTTTTACTTGTGTGGCACTGTCATCGGCAAGTTTAAGATTCCCATGCATTTTCTTCACGCTCGTGAATGCATGTTCATTGTTGCACAAGTGAGATGTGCAACCACTATCAATGCACCAAAGGTTGTTTATGTTGCTTAATTTTGTAATTTCTTTGTTGACAAAAAAACAACAATGAGCCTCGTCAGCTTTATTTGACGTTTGTTCGCTCAACTTCTTTTTAAAGAAACAATCGGCCTCCCTGTGTCCTTTCTTTTTGCAAAAGCCCCATTTGTAGTTTAATTGTGGTTTTTGTTTACGTTTATGTTCTGATCCAACACTACTGCTCGTGCCACCTTTCGGTCTGTTTACGAATTGTTTTCCTGACTTTACAAACATGGCGGCACTTCCGTTTTCCTGAGCACGCGTGTTATGTTCTTCCAAGACTTTCACTTTCAATGTTTCAGCGTCCGGTAAATTATCATGGGATTCAATTGCACATCGAAAGTTGTCGTAACTGCTGGGGAGACTATATAACAGCATGATTGTCAACAGGTCACCGTTTATGTCCACTTCCATTGCTTGCAACTTATCCACAGTGTCAAAAAATCCAGCGAGATGTTCAGTCACATCGTCGCCATCTTGCATTTTGTGTTATGTGAAACGTTTGAGCAATGTTTCCTTGGGAGCAGGCCCCTTTGATGCGTAGATTGATTCTAGTTTGAACCATACATCGCGTGAAGTAGCGCATCCTCGAATCTGTTTTAATTCAGATGGATTTATGAACAGGATCAAATCAGCTTTTGCCTTCCGATCGGCCGCTAGCCAAGCTTTGTGTGCGGCTTGCGCGGCAACAAGCACCGCGTTTTCGCCGACCACTTCGGGTTGTTGTATTTCACCTGACACATATCCCCAAGTATCATTTTTTATTAGCAAGGCTTCAGCTTGTATTTTCCACGTAGTTGTCGCGTGACATCATGTTGAGTCGTGTTGAATGCGTCGCGTTCTCGTGCACCATGTTGTTAGGCTAACGAATCGGTAGACTTCTGCACCTTTTTGATTTAGAACTTTTCGTTTAGTCAAATTATTGTTTCGTTTCTGATCGTGTAAATCGCGTAACCTGGGCCCATAACCTGTTGGGCAGAGTAGTGACCGAAATACACAATATGTATAAACTACAGTTCGCACAATTTATGGCACGGCTGGTACAGCGTTTGGCTGGAACATGACTAACGGTTAATTATTTGAAAAACCCTTTTAAGACTGAATTCGTAAGACATCTGTCAGCGGTACAGTGAACTACAAATGTAAACAAACATGACCGGTTTGCCGGTAATAATTTAACTCCAACAATAATAATAATAGTAACAATAATAATAATAATAATAATAATAATAATGATTTAGTCTAAAGAAATATAACTAAGAGTAGCCAGGAAAATGTCGGGAATTCATCCATTCCTGAGAATCGGGCGGGAAATAAAATCCCTCTATTGTTCAAGCAGGTACTACTGGCTCAATCTTTATTGGGGACAGTCATATTCTTTGTTCTGTAGCAATCTTGAAGGGATAAGGGGGTCGAAGGGGGGTATTTTACTGTCTGTAGTGAGACAAACAAGCCGGGAAGCTAGTGACTTATTGTGCTCTATCTATCAACAGTTATTTGTTAGGTTCAGTAAGCGAGAGAGTTAGAAAGATTTAGAGAACGACAGAGATATATTAATACTCGACCATCTTTTGGGGCATATAAATGAAGGGGGAGGAAGTAGCTTGCCAAGGTCAACTATTTATGAGCATCCTGTTGTTAGCAACCAAACAAAGAATAGAGATTATAGGGGTAAAAAACCCAGGGAACATTTAAGGGGTTTCATACCTAAATAATATAATAGGGTTTAAAACCTAGATAATTTTTAAGTGGTTTAAGACCTAAAACATTTAAGGTATTTCAAACTTAGAGAAACACAAACCTAAATAACCTTTAAGAGGTATTAGAATAAAGAACATTTAAGAAGGATAAAACTATTTTATTTTTATCTGTTGCACTCTTCCACTAAATAGTTAAGTATAAAAAAAATAATTCAAAAGAGATTATCTAATAAAAATAATATATTAAAATTAATTATTCGATTTGTATTGTTCAATATTTGTCAAAAATTTTGCTATTTGTTTCAATAAAATATTCACAAACCTGTATCTATATTATTATATTTTTATGATTTTTTTGTATTATATTTAATTATAACAAAGTGTTTACAAGTATTACCATATTAGTATAAAACCAACATATATTTTTAATCTATAAATAATTTAAAGCATACTTTTTATGATTTCTCGTCCCGATCCCGATATTTGGACTCGTTTCCCGTCCTGTTCCTGTCCATCCCTAAATATAATCTCTACAATGCCCACTTGAACATTCTCCATGCAATTATAATGATATCTGCCCCGCGATTGGGCACCATTTATAGTAATATTGGCACTGCTACACGGTTATGTGATCTGATTATATGTAATTATTATTTTTATGAAATGAGTAAAAATTTTAATGTTGCACGCGACTTATTTAGATGTAATCGGTACTGTAGATTTGATATTAAATCGATACAGTTTTTGTTCATTTACGGACTGACTTGGAGAGCCAGATCTCTGCAGTTCAAAATTATATTTTTCTATGATATTACAATGTTCTGTGTGTTTTATACGCACAAGCTGTTTATATATGACCTACATCTTGCTCATTGGACCCCTTGTTATCAATGTTAAAACTAACTAATAGGAGAACCTCCTGGCAACCTGATGTTGTAAAGGCTAGCTTCCTATTGGGTAAAGAGAACCAGGATTTCACATGATTTTCAAATACATCGGAGTTGGTCTTTTAAAGAAAGTAAGTTTTAAAACTCAATACACTGAAACTATTTCTGAAAATGCGTGATTCTCCATGGATGAAGTATTAAAAGGAAAGTTTACATATATTACTTTAAAGAAAAATACACTTTATCCATGACTTTTTGAATATATGAGAGGGGTCCAAAACAGTATTATTACACAATTTTTAAATTTAAATTTATTTCAAAAACTTATCCAAAAAAATTATTTTGATTTAGGTGAAACATGTCGAAAAAACTGGATCAAAAGTTTCTCTCAATTTCCTGGAATTTTGTTTTAAATTCAGTCTTTTTTTTTATTAATACCAGTAATTTTTTGCATTTTGCATACTTAAATATAAAACCACATTTTCAATAGGAATTTACTGATTTAAATTATTTTTTATCAAAAATGTAAGAAAAATTTACTATTTGATTTGTACTGTTAGGTATTCATTCGAAATTTTGATATTCAATTTGAAATTATTTTATTCAATAAATAATCTTATTCTCACACCACTAAAATACAGCGCTTGTTAAATATGCCTGGTAAATCAATAATCCCTGTTTTGAGCGCGTCTCTTATGGCTCGTTTACATCGAATCGCACCCGCTTGTCAGTCGTAATTTTGACTGTCTACATTGAATTTCACAATCGCAGTAGTATCGGAAGGAGATGAACATAGTCTATCTCTTGCGTTGCGACACCTTGCGTTCAGCCAATCAAAAACAAAAATTGTTTCACTACTAAAATCAGTTAAAGTGAATATTATATAATCATGAAAATCTATATAAATGTATACTACACATTTAAAATAAAAACAATTGTCTAAACCTATATTAATCATTTTAAAGTATTAATATTTAGTGATAAATAAAATGATAGAATATTAGGAAAATGGTAGAGCACAAATAAAAGTAACAACACTGACACATATTTACACACACTTCAATATTTCGATGCTATTGTAGCATCTTCCTCAGACTGGAAGACAACATCCTGTCCAGTCTAATTACTACTTCCTGAGGAAGATGCTACAATAGCATCGAAATATTGAAGTGTGTGTAAATATGTGTCAGTGTTGTTACTTTTATTTGTGCTCTACCATTTTCCTAATATTCTATCATTTTATTTATCACTAAATGTTT
>CABFWO010005589.1:0-24150 GCA_902155825.1 Timema genevievae | reverse complement strand
ATGTTATAAATAATTTTATCAAACCATTATTTCCTACCAATCAACGTGGCATGTGTAATTTTTTTTACATACAATCACAAAATATAATAAAACATTGTAGTACCGTGATTAGTTCCGGCAACTTAATATTCGTGTTATCGGCAAGTAAGGTATGAATGGCCGGCGGTTTTCACGCGAAATCACCAGCACGCTTTCCAATCTCCGTATTTGACACCTAAACCTATCTTTATAAGTTTTAATTAATAATGTTCACTCCATACACTTCAAACACTTTGTAGTATTACTTTGGCAACTTGAGTAGATACACAACACTATATTATTGTCTCATAGCAAACCAGATAGTTTATATTAAACCAATCTACAAATTAATTTATTATTATTTTTAAGGAATGTTTTAGGCCTAGCTAGCTAGCATTTAACAAGATATTTTGTTATTAATATAACAACATTTAAAACAGGGTTGAAAAAACCTGGGTTAGGGCTATATATAAAAAGTGTCCAACCTAGTTTGGTTGTATTGGGATTTATTGACTTTATTTGAGTTTAATTTTATTGATCATGTATGCTAAGTGAGTTAACAAATCAAGCAAAATAATAAAATAATTATTTGGGATCAACTGAAACATATTTTAATGTATTGAGGAATTAAGAAATATTAGACATACTAATCACAAACGTTTTTATGGCATCTATATAAAATAATTTTTTTAATAGGTCAACTAATTATGATACATTGCGTTTACTGAAACATTGTAATTTATTTGGCCACCCATTCTGATTCTAAATTCACCCTTCCTAGCTGCTAACACATAAGCGTAATTAGTATATGCGTATTAATAACTTGAATGAGAAATCAGACGCAGTGATGAAAAAAATTTCTTCAATAGAGAGATCAGTTAGCACCACTTCATTTTCAGCCATGTTTTTAGAAGCGATACTAATACAAGTGAAAAATGCATGTCAACAGAACTAGCATGTTAGTAAGCTAATACTAGTAAACTTGCATTAGTCCACTAACATCGTGTCAACGGGCCTTAACACAGATATATGATCTTATAGACTACACTGAGGAAAGCACCAATGTAGCACAAAATTGTTCAAGTTGTGTTGATGTAACCTAATTTTAAAAAGTTTTCGTTTTATTACATAAGGCCTATATTAGGCCAATAATAGGCCTGTCACATCCTCATTTAGCGATTGGTTTGACACTATTGTGGGTTGCTACTAAAATAAAGAATGGTTCTGATAGCAGAATAACATTGCATTTGGGTAAAATGTGACATAAATAATATGTGACATAAAATTGTATTGATTTAAAATATATATTATTATGCGATTTATAGACAACATAGTGCTAAATTTCATATTTAAAATACATTACTAGTTGAGAAACACATTATGTGATCATAATCATGATCATCATGCAAATTTTCAGATTTTGAATTTTTGACTTATAATTAACATTTTTGATGTTAAGAAGTAAAAATTAAATACGCAGCAAAAGGGTTAAGACTTATTTATATTTGTTAGCGTTTTGTTTAGAAGCAGGAATCGATTAAGAAGTATTTTTATTGATTTTGTTAAATTGACAAATAAGCTACCCAATAAATAGAGTATACTAAATTAAAAAGATATTTAAGTAATAGGGATGTGCCAAAGAGCCTGTACATATTTTAAACATGGCTTGTATTTAAAAGACTGCCAAAGCTTTTTTTTTATAGCTATCGCCATTTCATTAAGTTGTGTTTAATTTTAGAAAGATTTACTGTATGTGCCATGCATTATCAGAGCTACAGCCCAGCACTACTTGCGACTGAGTTTTTGAGAGGTATTTAGGTGATCTATGCTTAGAGGGCTTGTGGGGGCGCTAGTTTTTATAAGAAACAAGAAAAATATGACAAGGACTATTTAATGTTATCACATTGATGACGGTATACCTAGAACTAGGTTTTGTACCAAACTATTGCTGAAGTTGAGGTATGTAAATCTATGTTTTTCAACCAATGCTTTCTTACCAAAATATTATATATTCTTTGATTTTTCTGTTAGTTAATTTTTAGATATACATAATAATAGTAGCTTCAGGCAACATTTATGACTAAAAATAAAAATCAGCTGTTCTAATTGCTTGTGACATAAGAGTTTTTATCTACACTGTCAACTTTGAGTTTTGTTGTGATATAAAATTTAGTGAATTTAATTAGTGAAAATTTGTATGAATTCAATGCTGATTCATTTTCAGATATAGTTAGGTTCCAGACCCCTCTTGAGCTAAAGGGGATTGGAGTTAGCTGGTGTAAAGTGTAAGTTTCTTAATGTTGAATTGGCATGATAACATTGGTGCTAAATAGAGGGAGAAAGTAAAAGGTGTGTGATGGGGAGATAGGGGTGCAACCAAACAAATCTCCAGCACTGGGGTCATGTCATTCAATCTGAACACACTATTGCTGTATTGTTTCTTTAAGCTCAGTTATATAAATCAGAACACCATTAGAATTTACAAATATTTTTAAAATCAAATTATCCATTATTTAAAAAGGAATCAACTATAGAGATAAACCATTGACAAAATAATTAAAAAGTGGTTCTGAATGGGAAGATGGCTTCTCCTAAATAAACAGTGTGAGAATAATGCACTTATTGGGGCTCTACAAGTATTCGGATTGCAAGCTTCAAGCCGAGCTTGTCATTTAAGGTCGAGATAGAGATCAAAAGTTTTGTAGGCTCGTCAATTTCAAGCTTCCACTTGATGTACATAATAATCAATTTTTAAAATGCAATAGTAAAAATAGGCTATTTAATTTAGATAATATCAGCATTTACACTTCAATCAGTAACTTAACATATTATTAAAATTATAAATTTTCACATTAATAACATAAAGCTTTAAAACTACTTCCGACAGTAGACTTATTCAATATTGTCGTCCAGTTTGAATTATCTTTGATTGAAGTTGCATTGCCATGACAAAACAATGAAAATAAAAATAGCTAAATAGATTACTGAATAGTTGAATAATCATTATTTTTACCTGGTCCCTTTCTAAAATAATAATTTCAATTTAGTTAAAAATTTAACATTGAGAATATATTATATCGAATGTTTTTGAGCCTAAGATATTTAAAACGTATATTAATTAATACATTTAAAACTAGTACTAGTTTAGTACTATTAAGTCATAGAATTGTGTTGGTTAAGCTGTCTAAAATCAGCTTGATCATTTTATTGCAATAAATATTTTACCAAATCCACCCGCATTTAAATAAATAAAGCTAGGGGTGGCCAGAATCCCCAACACCTTGTTGGGAATTTATCATTTTCACTAGGTCGGGATTGACCCTTTCTAGAAGAATAGTTTAGGGTGGGGAAACAAAACAAAGGACACATGCTCATGTTCTAGCAATTATGTGGGGATTGTTACAATTATTGTTCATAAGTATTCTCACAAGTCCTGTAATGTGTTGCAATCAAAGTGGCCTTGAATTGGGTATTGTTCCTGCATGTTCATCAGTCTATATATCTATTCAACCCTATATGGCAACCTGTTATCTGGAAAACTGCAAGTTTCATTACTTTTCAAACTCTTTTTATAATGTAGCTGCAAAAAAAAAAGTTATCTTAATGTGAAAAAGGAATATTTCCAAAAACGTTGAATACTGTGTGAACGTGAAAGTGATAAGAAGTTGGAAGTGTGAAGAAGAGCGTATGAATAAATAAGAGAGGTTTATTTGGTTCTATCAAGGCCTAACCCAACTATCCTTTCAGGTTGTCTTACTTTCACTTAAATTACATTATTTTACAGTGTTTCTATACTATTTTCATACATTTCCAAGCCATCAAGCAATTATTCGTGGTATCAAATAAAACTGTTACAGCTTGATTCCCTGGTATTGTTCCATCATAACTTTTAGGATGATGTGAAACATGCTACACAACTTCCTAAGAAAAAAAGGACCCCCCACCCCCTTTTTTTAGGAAGTTGTGTAAAAGGGGTGTCATGTTTTAAGTGGTAAGTGGTTAGAAAGAAAAATTAATTTTCCAAGATGATTAACTAACTTCATAATTTACAAACTTAAATGGGAGTAATGTTATAAAGCACATTCTAAAAAGACTGTGAAGTGTTCTAATTAAGCACACTTAATTTCATTTACATTTCAACCAATAACACTTAAACACAGTTAATAAAATGAGTATATTAAAATTAGAGATGTCACGATACCTGTTTTTCTCGGTTCTGATTCTTAAGTTCAACCTTGATTCTTCAATCCTCAATTCCGATTCTTGAACATTTCCTTTTTTCATTATTTTTCCAAGCATTATTGCATATAAAATCTAACATGCCTGAGACCCTATCCCCCCTTCAATGCAAAACTTGGACTCGACAATTACAACACATGATCGCTTGAAACTTTAATTTCACAATCTTATAGATGTTTATTAAACTCCCTAAAATTCTTCAAAACTAAAAATTAAATAAACTCAAAATTAATTCAACAAATTGCCGATTTTATAACGGAAAGAAGAACACATTTCACACATTACAAAAATTTCAAGTCATCCACCATAATTAATCCTATGCATGTTCTAATAAAAATGTAGTGTCTTTTCAACAAAAGGTAATGTTGAGATGAATAAATTTATGTATTGGGCGCCACTCCTAGGAACTAGGAGAAAGAATAATAATAAAAAAAAAACTTTACCTCGACTAACTTTGACAAAGGCACGATGACTCTTAATACTCGAGACCACTGGGTGTGCTCAGGAACATTTATCTGGATATTACAAGGTTAATTATTAATGACACTACCTTACCTACAACAATGGTGTGCTGTAAGTCCCTACAAGAGTTGAAAGAATACTTAAAATAAAAGATGAACAATTAAAATAGAATGAATCATTTGAATGAAATGTACTAATTTTAAATTACAATAAAGAAAAACATTATTGAGATTTATGTGTGCAATTATTATTATTATTATTATTGTCGTCGTCGTTGTTTCCTTGCTACCACATCCCAATCCTACCTATGAAATTCCAAGTAAATACAATTCTAATCATGACAAAATAAAAATAAAATATATTGTATTATGGAGTTGTGAGTAAAACAACAAAAATAAATATTTAGTATTGTAAAAAAAAATCAATGGCATTAATATTTTTAAATAAAATAAAACATTGGATTTAATAAAGTGTCTGAATATATTTAGTTTTTTTCTTTCTAATAAGGTTTTTTATTATTCCTGGATTCTTGGTGATAAAAGAAAATAATTATATATATATATTTATAGATGAAGATTTAGCTGGATCTCACCACGAAAAATATGCTGTGTTGAAACAGCAAAAATGTAAGAAATTTGTTTCCTCTTCTTAATTATAAAGGATCCACAGTTTTCAAATACCAATGGGCTCTAGTTCTTCCTTAGACACACTGCTTTCTATTGATATATTAATATCCCACTTTTAAAAATAAATTTTTCAAGACACCACACAAATTTAGTTCCATACATTAAGAACGCCGAAATAGAAGACCCTAATCTAATTCAAAAAGTGTTCCTAAGAATCAAATTTAAAAACGTTCTATATTCTTCCAAGTCCAAAGAGAAAACTAATAAATTAAAACAAAAGATAAAATGTTGGCTATAGCTATAGATGAATATAAAATAAAAATGCAAATTTAACATAAAGATTGAAGACTATGACTATGAACAATGTTTCTTAAAAGAATTAAATGTTTATTTTAATCTGTCAAAATTGAACTGCGCGCTAGTTTGGAGGTATTTACTTCACGTCTTTTTATTTTTATTTTACAATCGCGAGACCCGCCACTCGTTTACCATATCTGCTCATGGGTTGAAATAAATCATGGCTGACATTGAAAATAAATGAGTAAAAAGTCAACAAACTTCTTAGAAGGATAATTAATATGTTTAATAAAAGGTAAGTGTTTTTCCTTAGGTCAAAATTACCTATTTAAATTATTTAAAACAGTGTTAGACGTTCTTCCTTCCGTACTTTTATTTTTTGAATGGATGTAAATAGTATTATTTTTCACGCCGGTGTAAGCGGAAAACATTAGTCCAGGATATTACTAGTCTGAATGGAGGAAGGACTCAATGTACAGCATCGGCACGCACTCAAAAGAACGGCATCTCTTTGACACCGAACAGCGATATAATAATCTCAATGTTGATTAGGAAATTCTTGTCGATATTATTGTAACTTTATTAAACCTTTCAAACTTTAGTTATTTACCAACGCCTTCACCGCATCAACACCAGTGTTTTTTTTTTAAATCCTATCTTTAAAAAAAGACAATTAATTAGCATATTATGTCAAAAGCCTTTGAATATTTTACACAATATTCTTACTCTGGCACCCCACATAAATATGATTTAAATTTAAACATACATACAAATATATAAAATTTTAATTATATTATAATAATTATAGAGTAGAGTCACACGCCCCTATAAGCTATTTAGAAAGGCTTTCCTCTGAAATGAATAGAATGCCGTAAGTCTTAAGAATTTATTTAAAGTAGTCTTTCACTTTAAAAAAAATGGATGTCCCTAAAAGCCCTTTGGAAACTCAATCTACCCATTAACGACAGTCTTGTCTTATTCTGATACAAACTAACAGTAAATATTGGCGTAGTTTTAAGAATTTATACCTACATCCCTGCTGCTATCTTCGGGTAAAAGAGAATCTTGACTTTTTGATGTTGTGCAGCTCTTCCCAAGGCCTGAATAGGCAGTATTTATCCATACTAATAATAAACTAAATACATGCAATCAAATTAATAAACGTCCGAAAAGATACACTAACAAATTAGTTTGATTAGAAAAATATAGGGAAATACATGGTAGGGTGGCAAATAACGTTACAATGTTAGCTCGCCAGAAATTAGTGATGAAGTTTTAGCAACAATATATCGATAATCTATAGAATTAAAATAAATATAACTTTTTGGCCCCATTTTTATCAACTACTTCGATTTTTGTTTTATTTCTATTAAACTTGTTTTATTTAAAGAGATAAATAAAACATTAAAGATTAAAAGCGACAAAGAATATAATTACAGGAGACCGTCCATTTTAATTTGATAGGAATATTGTAGCTTTTGATATACACGTTGTGATATATCAATTAATGATAGATATATCGATATATTACAGAACATTGCCATTCTAGTCTATGTATTATTTAGCAATTGTTTGTTTAGAATCAATTCATGTATTTTGACAGTCTCACTTAACTTTTACTTTAAATAAAAGTGTGTCAAAGTTTTTAAGTTTTTACCTCTTGATACTGTCATAATGTCAGGTCGTATTATATTCAAGACCATTTATTTTTTATGTAAAGCATCTCAAAATGTTAGGGTCGTGTTAAATTCGAGATCGTGCTATTTGGGTCATTACGGTAAATTTACAATTTGCCGGTATTTAAGTGCCGGTATTAAGATGAGATATAATCGATTATTACCTATTTTGAATGTTGCGGTTTTGTTTAGTTGAGTTTTATTGAGAACTGCATCAAGTAGCGAGAATTGTAATATTAAGGCCCAGTTTCATAGTCAGATTTAGTACGCCTCAAGTGCGGCGCTATACTAAATACAAGACGTCACCTACCTGAAATTGAATGGAANAGGCCCAGTTTCATAGTCAGATTTAGTACGCCTCAAGTGCGGCGCTATACTAAATACAAGACGTCACCTACCTGAAATTGAATGGAATGGGCCAGTTTCATATGCGAAACTGGCCAAATTCTATTCTGGTCTAGGTAGGTGTTGTCCTGTATTTAGTACGCCTCAAGTGCGGCGCTATACTAAATACAAGACGTCATCTACCTGAAATTGAATGGAATGGGCCAGTTTCGCATAAGAAACTGTGGCCCATTCCATTTTGGTCGTCCTGTATTTAGTATCGACTCGCACTTTGTGTGCAAGTGAGAGGATAAGAATTGTGGAAGGATAGAGGAAGATAGACATTTTACTGAAATGACCCAGCCACGGGCAGGAAACAGTTATTGACGATGATGATTTTTTTTCTTGAACACTCATACGGTACTTTACTATTTGACTTAGTCTGAAAAATAACAATATTTATAAGTGCAAAAGTGAAAAATCACCATAGCTCTAATTATTATTCATTAATATGGAAATATTTTGTCAATTACATTTTGAATGTTTATTCAAATTAATTAAGTAAGATTTGTGATTCTACAGTATTTTAATATAGTATAAAATACAGATTAACAAACTATTATAAGGTAAACAAAGCATGTCTTTGTAAGGTTTTATAAATGAAAAATAGTTCAGCCAATAGTGATTTAATATCTCTCTCTATATCCTTAACTTCATCCTTAGGAAAAATATTATTAGTATGTAACTAACTACCTGATTAAAAGTGTGGTGTGGCATGAAGTGTATTATAAGTTATAACCATTGTAATGGGTATGAAGCCACTTAACTTTTTTATGTTAAAACTTTGGTGAATTTTATAATCATGGTACATAAAATATTATTTGGTTAAACTTAGTGTTTGAAATCAATTTATTCAAATTCAACTTCAAAATTGATATTTTTGTATCAAAAGTTGAAACACTTTTACCTTCATACATTATTTAAGTTCCGAATGTAGGTAGTTCAAACACAATTTTCGGAAACCTTTGGGGGTGGAGGGAATAAACTAGGTCAAATGAAATTTATTTTATTGGCTAACAAACTCAAAGTTAAAAGAGAATTGTAAGAAACTGATAGTTAAATGCTTAATATTTACGTGTTAAAACATAATTACAGTACTGTAAAAAGATATAATGTAATTGTAAAACTATTATTGCATGTTATTCATCAGTAAAATGAATGTAAATCTTACAAAACTCGTTCAACTGTAATTTAAAATTTGTTAAAATACTCATTCTTCAGCTTAGTCTAAATTTTCGCTAATCCGAACAAGCTTCGGACCCGATTAGTTTGAATTGATGAGGTTCTACTTTATTTTTTAATATTTAAAGTTATAATCTCTATATACAATTTTTCATTCAAGTCATTATATTTTCCACTACCGACTTGCTAGGCCTGTCGTATCTTCATATTCCAAACAAATTTGGAGATTAGGTTTTCATTCTAGGTCATTGATATGTGTATAAACTGAATAGGTAGTAAGACAGAAAGTGTATGGGGCATAAGATGCTTAATATTCATGTCACTGTTGCAAAAAAATAAATAAAAAAAACTACTGTTAGTATTATTGTTTTGAATAGGGGTATACTCCTCATTTTTTTTTGTATTGGTACAGTAATGAGTTGAAATTAATTTTAAACGAGAAAATGGCAATATATATTCATTTAATATTTGACCTCCCCGGTATTTTAAATTTTCAATGTGACCTCTTGCAATAGACTGGCTTGCAGATGATAGGGAGATTGTGATTCAATCCCGGTTTGTTGCACCGAGGGTGGTTTTTCCTTAAATATATCTCTCTCTTCACACAAATGCGGGTACACTTCCTCTAAATTCAACCTTCCTCATCCCTAGCATATTAGCCTAACTAGTACATAGGTAAAAACTCCAACAAGTAATAGGACGCTTTGCTAAAAACAAAAAAGGCTAGCTTTAAAATTAAGAGAAGTTTCCTAATGACAGACTTTTTAAAATCTGAGATATTTCATTATTGATATTTAACTACCGAAATACATTGTTAGAAATTACTAACTTACCTTAGTAGATATGCTAAACTATATTAGGATTCTGGCAGGAAAACACATATATTTTGGCACTCAACATTGATATTATTCTACAATATTATTAATGTTATATAGGTACTAGTCAGTTACACAGGCACAGTGCTCAGGATGATGGGGGCTTTAAAATATAATTTAAAAAAAAAAGTCAAATATAATTATATTTTTTAAACTTTAAATTTCGCCGCTGTGCTCTATCATGTGGTTCAGATGTTGGTTAATCGATTAGTTATTTAGTAGTTTAGTATTATTGGTCATTGTGTTGCTCAGTTCTTTGGTGCCTTCAATGCACTTCGCTAACCAACATCAGGATTATTGAATCACAGGAATGGTCGACGCACCACACATTCAACAGATGTGAATGTTTGTCTATAGTTCATGTCGTGGTCTATGCTGCATTTTATCTAATGACCACAGCCAAAAATATTGTTGACGCTTTTTGTTAACTAGTCTGACTTCGACTTATGATACATACAAAGTTATTTGGCTACAGAAACATTCACCAAATCAATACACAGCTTATCCAATAATTGGACGACACTTGTGCAATGAGACATGATATAGGAATACACAGGGTGGCGAGTTTCTTTTTTTGAAAGTGCTTCTGAGGTATATTTTTGTAGTTCCTCTATTATTTGTATTTTTTTTAACATTTAGCCATGATGAACTGCCTTTTTTTAAAATAGAACATAGTTTATTAATCTAATGGTGATTGGTGATGTTAGTTGGTAAAATGAAAGTGATGGATCCATATTTTTTTCCTATGCTCCCTATCATAATTTTCAATATCATTATTAATAATTAATGCAGCTGCTGCACCCAAAATTATTCTCTGACTTTCCATAAATATTTGCATTTTGCACTAGAACCTAGTACCAAACTAGCAGCGTGTGAATACTCTAGTCCCGTTTCTATTGTACTAGCTAGTACACAAATATCTAGGCGCTAGCTAGCACACTTGATTTCTAGTACAAGCAAGTGTCCTGTGATAGTAGCTTTAGGGATATGCCATACTGGTAAAATATTGATATTAAAGTATGAAAAAAAAATGAACGAGAAAAATATCAATATATCCCAATATCGATACTTTCATTTAGCGATAGAAAAATAAAGGCAATAATAAGAAAAGATGAATAAATTTAATAAATGATCGGAAAAATAAAGGAAGTTAAAGGAGAAAGTAGGTAGATTAAAATATTTCGATATTGGGTAAAAAGTACTGATATTAGTAAAATATCAAAAGATATTAAAAGATTAGTAAAATATCAAAAGATTAAAAGATTAGTAAAATATCAAAAGATATTAAAATCATTTCAAACTCAAAACTTTTTATTTAGATATGACCATACCTCAGGACTTTTTTTTTGTCCCTAACCCTAAAATTAAAGTGATTTTTTTGAATTCCATTTTTTTCGAAAATGGCTCAAACAGTTTTGATTAAAATAAATATATAGGGACTAATTGACCTCCAAAATAACACCATAAATCTGTTTTTTCGGTAAAAAAAATCGTTAAGGGCTAGTTTACTGATGAGTGAGTGATTTTTTCAAAACCGTTAATAATTTGGTTCGAAATTGGTATCTTGGGCCTTAGGCCTAATAATTGTGTTTGTGGTCAAAAGTTGTTTAAGGGTATTTTACTGATGATTGATTTCACTAGTCTGCATGTTATCAGATGATTGGAAACTAATATGTGTTTTTGGCTCACTTTTTGATGCTGATTCCAAAACTGTTCTTAATTTTCTTCTATCATGTACAGTTTTTTCACAATGGACCAAAGTTGACTTCCAACATTTATCGCTGAGAACATTATATGTGCCAGTAGGTAATGCGTATTGTTGGAGGGAAATTTCGCAACATAGACATGTAAACCTTTAGGTTGCCACAACTGCTGCTGCTAGGTGTCCTTGTCTCACCTTGGAAGTGTTGTGACTCTCAGACGCTTGCATTTCCAGATATGTTCTCATTGTATTTCGTTTTATGTTTGCATTTCCGCCGCTGTTCTTTGTTTATTTCCCTATTGTGATTTCAGGTATAGTTGTAGTCTTACAATGTCTACACGGAAGTGTGTGACCAATCCAAAAAAAAATTTTTTTTTACATTTGTGCTTAAACAAAGAACGGACATAACAGACTTTGTAAAGAAAGCTTACTATGCTTATTTTAAGTGAAGCTTGGTGACCAGGATAAGGCATGGGTGACAGACAGTTTGCCGCTATTGTGTTGCGAGGTTAAGGTTATGGGCAAACGTTAAGAAGACGTGCATGTCGTTTGAAATTCCTATGGTGTGGAGGGAGCCTAAATACCACCTTACTGACTTACTTCAGTATGGTTAATGTTCAGGGGTGCAATTCGAAAAATAAGAAGCAAATTGTGTATCCAAGCATTCCTTCAACCATTAGGCCCGTTCCACATGGAGAAGACCTGCCTGCCCCTCTTTCTCCGGCTGTTTTAGAGAACATGGCAGAAGATGATGTTGAAAGTGAACGTGATGTAATCTCTGAAGCCAATAATGATGATTTCTACAAGCCTGAATACGACTTTACTCCACAAAGGTTTTCTCATAGGGAACTTATTGATCTACTACGTGATTTGAATTTGCCTAAGGAATCTACAGAATTACTTGGCTCCCGGCTTAAAAGTAAGAATCTTCTGGAACCAGGAACACATTTTTCATGGTACAGACACAGAGGACAATAACTAGTTCCTTTATTTTCAAAGAACGATTCCTTGGTTTACTGCAATAATACAAACTTGTTAATGAACTTCTATGGCATTGAACATGATCCTAATCAGTGTAGACTTTTATTGGCTCATCCATGAGGAGTCTCAAAGGCATGTTACTGCACAATGGGAACGTGTATGGGTCTATTCCTGTGGCCCATTCAGTTGAAATGAAAGAGACATTCAAGAACATGAAGGTACTGTTAACAAGTATCAAGAATGCGAAACACAAATGGCTAATCTGTGGTAACTTCAAAGTTATAGGAATTCTATTAGGACAACAAGCTGGGTACATGAAACTTCCTTGCTTTCTATGTTAATGGGACCATCGGGCAAAGCAAAGGCATTGGAGTGTGAGAGTTTGGCCAGAGCGGAGGAATTATGTGCCTGGAACTAAAAACATCTTGCATGAACCGCTTGTAGACCCCAAAAAGTCTTGCTTCCACCACTACACATCAAATTGGGCTTAATGAAGCAGTTTATAAGGGTTCTACCACAAGATGGGCCTTGTTTCAAGTACCTTTCTATGAAATTTCCCTTCATCACACAAGAAAAATTGAAAGCTGGAGTTTTTGTTGGTCCACAAATCCGCAAACTGATGAAGGACGAGGATTTTGAGAAAACGATGAATGAGAGAGAAATAGACGCATGGACCGCCTTCCAATCTGATATTGAAAACTTTCTAGGGAATAACAAAGATCCAAATTACAGGAACATTGTCAAAACAATGTTGGAAAACTTCAAGAAGTTGGCTTGAAATGGAGGATCTGCAAGGAAGTCAAAAAATATAAAGTTTGAAAATTAATGGAACACTGGTTACTATTTTTTGTTACAGAATAGTCACGAAAGTATTAGGATAGTTCTTTACATTATTATGACAGGTCCCTACAATATTTAAAAAATGTGTTTGTAAAAAAAAAAGTCTTGTGTTTGAATATATTTGTGCTTAAAATAGCTAAAATCTTGAAAACATAACCTCTTAATTTGTGTAAAAACCTGATGTGATAGAAAAAAATGGAAGTCATTTCTAGAATCAGCATGAAAACTAGATTCAAGAACACCAACTTTTGAGAAATCATATGAGAAAAAATTCAAAAGTGCAGACTAGTGTTTTTCAATAATAGGTATTATGATAAATTTATGTATGATTGTGTCATATCGTTTATTGATCAAGTACTTACTTCGATGGGTTTGCATATTTACCGTGGAAATTGATATAACAAGGTTTAGTAGCCCTCCATTACCCCGCTAAATTGAGAGTTGACTATGTTGTTTTTTATATTTATTACAATATGGTAGGGATGAGGATGGCAATTTATTAGAGGACATGCACCTGAATTCTCGAGGAAAATCACATGTTAATTTCATTATTGTAAATTATCATTCACGATTTATGTGGGCTACTTAGTCTATATAGTACATATTATACAATAATTAAGATTGGTTAAAATGTTTTTTAAATCAAGTAATACATTCTTCTAAAATAAAATAGATACCACATTTAAACTCAAAACTGTATTTGTGGTATTTCCACTTTTTTTCTTCTTTCATTCAATTTAGGGCCTGAAGCAAGTATAACTAATTTTTACTTCTAGAAAATGTATGTCATTAATTTCTCATCCCTTTTCAAAATAATTCTTAAACATTTGTTTACTTTGCACAATAAAACATGCCTCCATTGACAGATTAATACTCTTAATTTTTAAAATTTTCTCTAAAACAAAATTTAACCCCTCTATAATTATATTTATAATATCTATTAGGTGTCTGGAAAATCTGGAAAACACAGGGAATTTTGCAATAAGAAAATAGTGGAAACCCTACCAGAGCTATAAAAGTACCGTAAGTAAAAAATACTTTACCTAAATAATTAATGCTGTGGAAACGTCCCTTAGCTAGTCATGACCAAAACTAACGTCTATGCGATAATTTTCTCAATAATAATCTAACAGTTAATATAAAACCTCAAACAAAGTGTGTGCGATAAGCCCAAGTACATAATTAGAGACTAAACGGCCCCAACCCAAATATGTCTACCAATAAAAAAGGAATACCTTTATATAGTAGACCCTACTAGTGTATATCTCTCAGAGTCACAGCTATCTCCATAAAAGAAAATTAATTCTTTAACAGGGTGAATAGGTCCAATGAGAACACGGCAATGCAGATAAGTGAGAGAAAGGGAAGCTTGCGACCCAAAGTCCCGTCGACTCAAATCACACGTGGATCCACTGCGTAGTTTTTCCTTTTAATAATGATAAAGCAACAGCCGCGTCGGGTCATAAGTCGTGCACGTCTTGTAGCTCATGGAGAAAGTCTCAAGTCGGAGAGACTGTCACTGGCCCGCAAACCAGACCATTACAACCAGCACGCCGTAGGGTAAATTAGGCAAGGATATTCTTGTAGCAATTAATACATAATCCAGGGGTGTAGTAGAGTGGTTTGAAAAAAGAAACTGTTCTTATTTGAAAAATTAATACTGCTCTTATTTAACAATATCAGTGTTTAAACTTTGGTTTTATGCTCACAATCACAAATATATTTGATCACTTCTTTAGTTCATTACTATTATGATACAATACTATTACAGTAAAAATGAACAATTTACAGTATAAATTAGTTTTAGTTTCTACTAAAGTAGGCCTACATATTTTTGCGAGGCAGACAGCGGAACATTTGGTTTTGTTTTGAATGTGAGAGGGTGGGAGTGGCGTGGCGGTAAGGTGCCATCAACACCTCCAACGCACATGTGCCAGTTCCAGGCTGATGTGTTGTCACGATTCGTCTTCCTTGAACACCTCGTTAATAAGTCAAGAACAAACTAATACCCCCCACCAGTTTCCTAGCCATATCATCAATTTTAATTTCGAGAGCTGCTGAACTCTTGCGAGCACAAGCAAAACTACTTTTTTTTTAAAATATGAAATATGTTTCTCTCTTTCTCGCACTCACACTGCAAGGTTTTTTTAAAAATAATTACTAGGGCTAGAAACAAGCAAACTGAATGTTCCTAACCCGTAGCCTGCCCGCACGTGTACGGAAATGTAGCAACAACAGTACAGTCTGACTAAATAAATTTGACACAAACTGAATCTAATTACTCCAGAAAACTATGCAACAAAACAGGATCATTACAGTACTCCCCTACTTTCTAGGTTATTTTTTAGAAGAAAAATGAGTCAGGAAGTAATTCGGTCAGCTTGTTTTTACATTGAGCCCTTTGCACATCTTATAACACAACTATATATTATATATTAAAAAACTAGAAAACCTATGCATTGGTTACATATAGTAGCGGCAGGTTAAGGTGCGTAGTGTTAATCAATCATTTGACATTAATTTAAAATGTTTATCATTTACTTCAAAATTTCTCACTTAACAGTCCTAAGAATGTTCATCTTGCTTTGCCATTTCCTTTTCTGTATTTAATGTTCTATGGCAGAAAGGTTGTAGAGTCTCACTTTAATTGATATAACATATTAGACTAGTGATATAAAAGATAATTATTATTTAGAGTTTATCTAGCCTTCTTATATGCACACTATTCTCGCATGGTAATATAATATAATAAACAACATAAGAAAAAAAAAGCTACACATTGCACTGCACATAATCAGGATGAAACCCGTGACAAAACACAAAATATAAGATTTCTGACATTTCAGACTAAATTGGTAGATCTTTTGAATAACATTCAAAATATACACTATCCATATTTGGGTAGAATTATACCCTAAGTTAAATTCACATTGTAAGAAGATCTTAAAAGATTTTTCTTNAAAAGATTTTTCTTATACACACTAAGTTCAAAGCAAAATTTACTAAGCTCATAGTAAAATCCTAATAAAAGTTTTATAATTATGAGGAGACAAAACCTATTCCTACGCCAGCCATAATTCCCTACTTTGCCTCTATCTTTGTCACTTCCTCAAAATAAGGTTTAATTTATGTTATATTAAACGTTCCTTTTACCCGGTGGGTTTCCTTATCCTGAACAAGATATATATTCTGACCTATTTTTGGAGTAATCTAATAGGGACCCTCAAATAACAGAAATAACTTCTTTACTGCTTTGTTTAAAGCGGAAGACATATGATGACTTTTTACTAGTACTAAATCGTCTTTTTCATAACAAATGGGGTTCCAAACGTTTTTGTCATGATAGTTAGTGCATCTTTCAGCTACATCCTTCAGTTTCTTAATAGCTAACAGCAATCTTGTCTGGTGATCCAATTCTGTCCTAAAGGGAAACTTAAAAATTTGCTCTAACTTTCTCTCTGGCCTGACTCCTCTCTTAATCTCTATAGGCGTGTACCCTATACTTTCATGGCTTACCGAGTTTAAACAAACTTCCATTTTCTTAATGTGCGATGCCCATCCGGCATGGTTGTGATGGCAGTATAGCCTCAAAAATCTTCCTAGTTTCCCTGTTGACACGTTCTACTCCATTTGACTGAGGGTGATATACTGAGGTGTATTTCACAGTGATGCCATAATCTACTAGTGTATTTTTCCACTTGTGACTGGTAAACTGAGTCCCATGATCAGAGACTATAGTCTCATCAACATAATGATGAACAATTTTATTGGTTACTGCTATTGCCGTGGCTTTTCTAATAGGGTACAGTTTTACATACTTAGTGCAGATATCCAGAACCACACAAAGATACCTCACACCCCTGATACTAGCTGGCAGTGGCCCATAACGATCAACAAAAACCAATTGCAATGGCTTCTCTGCTAACACATTCTTCATCATTCCTTCATATTTAATATTAGGTACTTTGCTCTTCTGACATATCTCGCACTCCTTTAAAACTTTGGCTATCGTTTTTCTCATGCGAGGAAAGTTACAGAACTCCTTTAGAATTTTAAAACATTTACTTACCCCTACATGTCCACTATCGTCATGGCAACTATTGATTACAGATAAAATTAGTTCTTTGGGAATGCAAATTGTCCATACATTGCCTGTTGAGGTTTTTTGAAACAATACACCTTCATATATTTGATATTTTTCTTCAAATTCTACCTTAGGATTGTTTTTTTCTAATTCTGCAATGATTACTCCTAATTTAGAGTATATTCTCTGCAATTAAGGTAATTCTTTCCTAATCCTCGTATCTTCCTCACTGAGCGCCTTTCCTCTTCTTCTTTGAGCTATCACCCGAAATTAAGTGTCTCCTGCTGGCTCAACTGCTCCTTCAGGAGGATACCGTGATAGTGTGTCGGACACAATCTGTTCCCGACCTGTAATGTCTTGGATTTCTAAATCATACTTGCAAAAGGGGGATCCATTGAGTCAGCCTACCATGTAAAAATTAGCATTTCTTTATGAATATTAGGGCCTTATGATCAGTGTACAAAGTAACTTTTTCTCCCACATATGTATATGCGAAATTGTTGGCATCCAAATACGATGGCCAGCAATTCTTTTTCCGTGATGGTGTAGTTTAGTTCTAGACCTTGGAGTGCTCTACTGGCGAAAGCTATAGGGCGCCTATAGCCCTCACCATCGATTTGATATAGCTCTGACCCCACAGCTTGTCCACTGGCATCACAAGAGATACACATAGGCTGCGACAACTCTGGGTGTTTCAACATGACTGTCTTGATAACTTGTAGTTTAATGGTTTCTATTGCTACTTGCTCGGTTTCTCCCCAGTTCCACTGTGAATCTTTCCTAATCAACCTCAATAAAGGTAACACTAAATCCGAATGGTATTTTACAAATTTTCTGTAATAATTAATTAGACCAAGAAACATTGAAGTTGCTTTTTTTTGGGGGGGAGGGGGAGTTTGGGAGTTCTCTAATTGCTCTGATTTTTTCTTCCTCAGCTGCAATCTCCTGAAGAGACATCACATGTCCCAAGAATGCTATCTCTTTATACAAAAAAGATGATTTCTCTAAGTTGACAGTCATTCCCCTAACCTCAACTTGTCCAACTGTCCCAATTGACTCTGATGTTCCTCAAGGGTTTTGGAGGCGATTACCATATCGTCCACATATAAAGTTACTAAATCCAAAACTTCAGGTCCTAAAACAGTTTCCAACCCTCTAATAAATTTGCTCGTTGACACAGAAAAGCCGAAAGGCATACGCTTGAAACAGTAAGTCCTGCCATTGTACAAAAATGAAGTGTATTTTTGGGGAATTGGGATGTAATGGGATTTGCCAAAATGAGGATACTAGATCCAGGGAACTTAAAAACGTGCAGCCCTCAAACCTCTGAATAAGTTCACTAGCTGGTGCTGGTGATTCATTATCAGCTACCAGAATCTGATTAATTTTCCTAGCATCAAGACATACACGTACTTTCCCATTTTTATTTTTTATAACGACTAAAGAATTTATGACGTCAGCGCTACATCTCTCTATAACTCCCCATTCTAGCATATGTTCCAATTCCTTCTCTACAGCTGGTCTCAAAGAAATTGGAACTGGATAAGATTTATTAAGATAGGCACTTGTATCTCTTACCTCTAATTCACAATAATAGAGTTTATCTAGTCCAGGGACCTCTGAAAATACCACCTTGTTTTCCCATAATACCTTTAGTAATGACTGCTTTTGTTCTTCCGTTGTTGAAGATATTGAACAAACCTTTTGTTTAATCTGTTCCCATGGTACACTGGCATGGTTAATTTTTATCTTTTGCAATTTGTTGTGGACTACTACATGTCCCTGTTTATGTTTCTCTTCCTCCTGAATCATGAGTCGATTTGAGCTTAATTTACCCACAAAAGGAATCTGCATATTATAGGGTTCTTTATTTATTGATATCTGTTTCGTCGGATGGTTTATGATAACCTCAAAACCTATCAACCAATCAGGTCCTAGAATCATGGGCACACTTAGGCCTTCTATTACCAGAACAATAATAGACATGGTTTTTTCACAAATTATGACGTCAATGAGTACCTGTTTTTTGACCTTTTTATTCTTCTGACCAGTGGCACCTATCACAACAACATTACATACTGGTAACATGGGTATCCTTAAATCTGGATTTTCTTTCTCAATTTTACTTAAGCAATCCTGTGACATGGCCGTTATTTCCGATCCCGTGTCTATAAGCAATTTTATTTCACTGTCCCCAATTTTTCCCTGAATCTCGGGTGAGATGGCTTTACAAAATTCTTTTCCTCCATTGCTTTCATATAGTAAATCCTCTTTTGGATTATCCTGTAATATTTTGTTTTGCTTCACATGGTTTAAATATTTATCCTGCTTAATGGTTCTATCACCCAGCCCAATATCTTCCACATGCGGACCACCACGTGAAACTGAAAATAGTTTTCCTGATTTGCCCTTTCTGGAATTGTCTTTATTTCATCAACTTGATTAGGCCGATACACTTCTGCCATTACAGTTCTCGTTTGACCTCTTCCATCATCTGGTCTCTGTCCCTGATCATTATTTCGGGTCCCTCTGGGTATTTGTTCTCTGTCCCTTGGTTGGTGATATGATTGATTGTATCCCTTCGGTCCCTGATTGTGATCATATTGCCTATACTGTCCCTGCTTGAATCGTGGACCACTATCTTGGTTTCCCCTGCTCTTATTTCCTTGCCCTCTATCGCAGTGTTGTGATGGGGGTGGTGTTCTGCTTTCTCTCTGAAACTGATAATTTGTTCTACCTTGTCCCTGTGGATGGTATTGACCCTTAAATTTCTAGAAACTTGACCAATTTGGTTTACTTTCTCTCCCTGCACTTCTTTCTGAATTTGAAGATAAGTACCCATTTTGTGTTGAATCATGTTCCTGTACATCCCCTAAATATTTCCACTCTCTAGTTCTTTGATATCTATCATCAAATGCATTTAACACCCGCTCCATGTCTTGAAGGTCATGTAAATTCGCGCCAATAAGAGCATTCTGTACATTTTGAGGAAAATTATATATTAAATGCCCCATGAGCCTATCTTCCTCTATCGGGTATTTCAAGACGTACTTTACTTGTACCTTATATTTTGAAGATATTCATACATGTAGTTCCTACTCGAACACTGTATTTACCATTGAAAATCTGCTGCAAAAAACTATTTTGTTTTACCTGTGACCAAAATTTTCCCAACAAAGCACTCTTTGCTTGCACAAATGTATCCCATTCTCCTTCTACATAATTCGCCCATGACCTCGCTTCCTCTCTTAATCTTGATAACAAAATAGCAATCTTATTCACTTCACTAAATCGTTCCCCTTCTAAAGTACGCTCCACTTTTCGAATACTTTGGATTGCTGGAATATTTCCATTCTGCCCCTTGAATTTGGGAATTGAAGATAACATCTCCTCACTCATTCCTCTAAACAAGACACTATTATGACAACCATGACTATAAATTTTTTCTTTATTTTTGACTTCGTTAAATTTGCATTCTAAGTCCTCCACTTTGTTTTGTAATTTCTCAAGATTTTTCACATAGCTATCTTTTAATTTTTTGACCTTTTCCTCCATACTTTCGCCTTTTTGAGTCACTACATCTCTGTTCACATCCAGTTGACCCTCCATTTCTAACCTAACCTTACTGACTTCGCTTTCCAAGTTAGACTGAACTATTTTCAAATATTTTATGTGAACAATTTTTAACTCAATACCTTCTAAATTATTTTCTGTACTTGTAATTGTCTCTATAAATTTCTTTTCTAACCTTTCTATTTTTTCATTCACTTTGTCAACTCCTCCAATTAAATCAAAATGAATTTTTCTTAAATAATTTTGTTTTTGTTCCAACTCATTTTGATTTTGTTTTACAGTGATCAAATTCTTATCTAGATCCTTTACCTTAACATTAAGTACCTGATACGATATTTCCAGGTTATCTAGTTTACACTCTAATTTTATTCCTAATTCTTTAATATTGTTTTTTATTTCTTTATTATTTTTAATTTATTTATTATGGTTTTATATTTGAGTTCTCAATTTTCTATTATTATCTTCCATCTGACTCATTATAGTCATGATAAGTTGTTCCATTTTTTTTTGTTCCCTTCCCCTATTAAATTCTTTTCTACCTGAGCTCGATTAGAATTTCTTTTACTATCCTCTACTATGTCTACAGTAGTCTTTTTTAATATAGAAATTTCATCACCCCCATCCTTTAATTTGGAATATCCCTTTGAACTATTTTCATCCAATATCTGATTTTCACTATCCTTTCCTGACTCCTTTTCTTCTACCTGTTCTGTCATGGAACTGCACCCTTTATGTAAGTTTCTACTGTTTGCATTTCCCACCTCTAGTTCGTTTAATCTACTCTCATACGTTTCATTTTCCTAATCCTCATCACTCTCCTCTAATCCTTCTTGATTATATGGTCTGTTCATGATTTTTTTCATCTTCCGAACAATATGGAAACTGACCTATCCCACTACTACACACTTCCCCAATTAAATCCTCTTCTGATTCAAACATCATCAACTAAACGAGTTGTTGAATTTCTTAAGTATATTAATTTCTAGGTCCAAATACCTTTTAAGTTCTACTTATTTAATTAAATGTTTGAAAGAATTACCTCACTACAACGAACCTAGTCAATTAATTAATTAAAATAATTAAATGTAACAAACAAAAATATATGTATCTATGGCTCTTCTGTCGATCTGTCCTTTGGTGATGGTCCAGCATCCGTTGATGAATTACTTCGCTGCTATCCACAATGAAATTAATTAATTAAAATACTGAAATGTGACACAAACATATTATCTATCCACGCCTATTTTGTTAATCTGTGCCACGTCGATGGTCCAGCATCCGTTGATCAGTTGCTTCTCTGATATTAATGATGAATTTAACTGATTAATTAATTTGCTAAAATAATGAAATTTAACTAAATATGTGTATCTACGGCTATTATGTTGATCTGTTTCCCGGCGATTCTCCAACATTCGTTGCTCGGTTGCCTCACTACTATTATCAATAACATTAATTGATCAAATAATGAGATAAAACCATGTAGCAAAACATATCTACGCTATTCAGTCGACCTGTACCTCGGTGATTCGCCAACATCCGTTGATCGGTTACTTCGATGCTCTGTTGATATTCTGCATTGTTGATGAAGTAACTACAGGAACGCCTATATGTATAACAGCTGTTCCACTGCTGCATCTGCCCTTGAATTGGTTGGTGAAAACCTCTTAATTCCCCGTGTTCTCCGCGAGTGTTTTTTTTATCGAGCCGTCGGTGAACACCTCTTAAATTTCTGAGATTACCGTGAGTGTTTTTTTTATCGTGCCATCGGTGAGCACTTCTTAATTTCCCGTGTTCTCCGCGAGTATTTTATCGAGCCATCGGTGAGCACCTCTTAAATTCCCGAGTTTACCGTGAGTGTTTTTTTATCCTGCCACCGGTGAGCACTTCTTAATTTCCCGTGTTCTCCGCGAGTATTTTATCGAGCCGTCGGTGAGCACCTCTTAAATTCCTGAGTTTACCATGAGTGTTTTTTTTTATCGTGCCCTGCGATTGGGAAAGCCAATTGTTGCTATGCGTCTTCCTTGAACATCCCCCCCTAACAAGTCAAGAAAAAACTAATACCCCCAACCAGTTTCCTAGCTATACCATCAATTTTGATCCCAAGAGCTGCTGAACTCTTGCGAGCACAAGCAAAACTACTTTTTTTTATATGAAATATGTTGCTCTCTTTCTCGCACTCACACTGCGAGTTTTTTTTCTTAAATAATTACAAGGGCTAGAAACAAGCAAACTGAATGTTCCTAATCCGTAGTCTGCCCGCACGTGTACGGAAGTATAGCAACAACAGTACAGTCTGACTAAATAAATTTGACATAAACTGAATCTAATTACTCCAGAAAGCTATGCAACAAAACAGGATCATTACAGTGTCTTGAATGAGAGTGAGTCACTCTGATCTGGTTATCATCAAGTCAACAGCATGTGCGCTAATCTTAATGGGTGTTTGTACTTTTGTCAAGTTATTACAAGTTTATCTCACAGTAAGGTTATTCGAGTGTTTTCAAATGTGTTTTTGTATATCTGACAGTAAAACGTTTAAATATAATAATGCAAACTATTAAAAACAAACAGTAAACATTAACCTCATTCTTTTCGTGATCTGTTGATAAAGGAAGACTCGATGCGTCAAATGGACCCTCTAGCAAACCAGATGAACATTTTCTATCGGTACCAAGTATATCAACGAATGCTATCGTTAATGAAACTGTTGTTGACGTTGTTGTGGACACTGATAAAAATGAAGGGTCGGAAAATGTTTGCAAAGTATCTTAAACACAAAGCGAGTGGTCAAGTGTATGGACGGCTGATATGTACGAGCGGAAAAATAAATATTTTCTTGGATCGACTGAAGAAACAGTAAATTAGGATATAAGACTTGTTTTGAAGTGACTAATTTGGGAGCTTTCAAAAAAAGAACGTATTTATTTGTCTACTGAATGGCGTTCTTACCAGGTAGCTTATTATGGTTCAAATAAATCACATCAGCTTAAATCATTAAAAAAACTTATGCACAAGAATTCAAGTTCTCATATAACGGCCCATGTATCGAAAAAACAATTCATGGAGGAACTTTTAATACTTTTAATAGGTTGTTTCAGCCACTCTGGTCCTGTCCACCAGATGTAGAAATTTGTCAACTCTTCAGGATGTAAGCCTCTAGATGCACAATCAGCCGGATTTGAATTAGATGGGACATGTCTCCAATGTTGTG
>CABFWO010005588.1:0-45666 GCA_902155825.1 Timema genevievae | reverse complement strand
CGTCAGTAGTATGGGGGATTTGATCATCCTTCCGAATGTTGTAAATTATGTACAATATATTATTCAATATAAATTTCTATTTAACTAATTGTAAATAATCACATCAATAAATTAGCCGTTGGGCCATGATTGTTAACTTTCCTTCGTTCTTGTTTATATTTAATTGTATTTATGAATTCTTCCCTTAGGCATAGTTGTTTATATTCAGGCGAGACATGGGAGATACTGGGCTTGTAGGAAATAATCAATAAAGATCCCTTGTGATTACTCTTCTTTTTGTACAATTAGACACTGGCTGCCTGTGATAGATGATTAGGGGCTTAGGTTGTTCTAGTGAGGGAATAAGCCCGCGGCGGTCTGGTGCAGAACTAAGCCCTTATATATTTATTCTTTTTTTAATATTTAGAAAAAGTTATTCTTTGATTTACATTTAATGTGATATATATTAATATAATATTAAACTGTGTATAACAGAAAATATGTGCTTGCAGCATTGATAGAGGCAACACTAAGTAGTTTTATTACAATAACTCCAGATTGTGATTTTATAACTTAGCCCCTTTCTTATTTCTACGCTACATTTTTTATAAATCAACACACAAAATTGTAAAAAAATATAATTTGAAATGATGAAATCGTTCCAACCAAAGCAACTGGTCTCCTGTATCGGACCAGTGGTTTATTATCTTGGTCCACTTATTAAATGGAAAAAATAGTTAAGTATGTTAAAGAAATATTGCTAAACAATGCAAGTATAAAATAAATAAAACAATATTCAACATTTATCTTAATAACTAAGGCTTGCAAAATGGACGGTAATACTTTTTGATGCTTGCATCGACTCCTGCACAACTATTATGGATCCACGCGTGGCATGCACTGTATCATTTCTTCTTCTAGGTTTTCCTCACATAACGCACAATTATTTTTTTTATTTGCCAAGCCTCTTATGCTTGTCTGTATACACTGCTTTCTTAACATTTTTTGCTCCTTTATTAGCTTGATTTTCTTTAGATTTATCCAGTTACAATTTGTATGGGCTACTTGAGATAACAACTGCCTTCTGAGTTGTTCGCTATTTCCTTATTTTTTTTTGGCCTTGTTGTGCCAGTATTGGATTTAGTTTTGTCAATGGCGATATCTCTTGCAGAACACACTTGAAATCATTGTGTGGTGGTCGACGTACCTGTGGATGTGGTGGTCGACGTACCAGTGGATGTGCTAGTTGACGTACCAGCTGAATTTTCACAAGATACTTGGGATGAGAGAGATCATATAGGTTGAAGTATTGTTGAAAATCAAATACATAATAACATATTATTAATAAAGTGCAGTTCGATTATGAGAATGTTTCGAAACGTGAAACATATTCTTTAGTCAACTGGGTCAGTATGGAAGAGACAACTATTTGACCAAACTACAATAAGTTCAGATTCACAACAGTGAATAATGACAAAACAACCTTAAACGTTGACAATTAGAACAAATCATTACTTAATAAATATCGAGCCAGATATTTATACAACTACAAAAAAGGGCCTAATAGACATCTTTTAAATTGTTACAAAAGAGTCTAATTCACTACAGTGAATACAGACCGAATAATTTAGAAAGTTAAATCATTAATTTAATACCACATAAATATTTGAAAGAACACAAGAGTTTGGCTTACAGACCTCAAGTCAAACTCCCGCGGGAATATTTAATGTCGACACGACTGAAGACGTTAACAAGATCCCTACTTGTTAATAATAAATAATAAAACATACAAAAAAGCCTAGTTATACCACCAGTAATTTCTATTAAATGATTTGGAAAATATTAAAGTTTAAATTAATCGATCAGCAAAATTTTACGTTAATTCAACATATAATTCAAAAAAGGAAACATTATAAAAAAGGGAGTTTACATTTACTAGTAACTACAATATTCAGATTATTTAAATTAAATACTTCTAGCGAAAATTAGTTCATAAAAGTGGCAATCTAAAATATTCAAGTGACATAACAGACACTAGCACCCAATTGGCGCCAGGAAGCAATTGGTGTCCCATATCAAAATTTATGTTTTAAACAAAAAAATCTTTTAGTTACTATATTACGATGCCTATTCCGGCTTATTCCAAATATTACTTTAATTTTGGATTCAAATATGAACAATCAATAGTTTAAGTCTTTAAAATAATATCTATGAATATATATATATATATAAAGAAAATACGTTATCATCATGTAAATGTCCAAGTCCAGGACAGGCCTATTCCTGTTGGTGTCAAATATAAAAGTCTACTTTGTCTTCAGATATGCCAAGATTATATAGGGACTAGCCGCTTGGATGGGGAGATGGGTATAGTTCCATACTAGTCGGTGACGTCACATCGGCCATTATGGTGCTTGCAGAGAAACACGTAGTCCATCGATCAAACTTGAAGATTTGCTGCCCTGTCTTGATCACGTACACCATTTGTTGATAGTGTTCTCTTTGACTACTTCACTCGTGACGTACACAATCACGCGATGTCTTGGTGGTTGAGTCTGTTTCGTTCGCCAGAGAGCAGGATAGTCACCGTCTACTTCTCGAGTGAAACATTCATCAGCCCCCATTTGTGTAACTTTGACCAGCCCGCTCGAAACATCAGTTGCTGGCTCACCAAGACTTGTCTGTCCCACTCTTCAATATAGGACGCAACGGGTATAATCCAGTCTTGAAGGTTGTTCTAGCCAGAAGATAAAAAGGTTAAGTACATGGATAGTTTGTGATTGCAGGGAGTTTATTCTTGTTTAATATTTTTTTAACATTGTTCTTGATATAGACTGAAACTACCTTGGACTACATTATAGAAGGTTACTATTGCAGGAAGTTTATTAATTTTGAAGTTTCATACGGAGTGGGTAGTATGAAATTTGTTAGGGAAAGCCTATGCGTGTAGATTAATATAGAGGGGGTAGTATGTTACAAAAGAAGAGTATTATTTTAAAAAACAAGTGTTAAGTAGCATTATGTGTGACTAATAAATACGTTTTAACTATTTACTTCGTGATTGATTAAATAGCAAATCTATTATAATTGTTAACTACGGATATATATATATGGCTCCCGTAGTTAACAATTATAATATATATATTATATATATTTATATGGCTATATCCGTAGTTAACAATTAAACTATAATAACTTTGCTATTTAATCCATCACGAAGTAAATAGTTAACACGTATTTATTAGTCACACATAATGCTAATTAAAATTTGTTTTATAAAAAATACTCTTCTTTGAATCTTACTGCTTATCCGAATATTTTATATAATTCTTTAATTTGAAAAATGATGCCTGGATACGGAAATTTAACCCCGGACCTTTGGCTCAATACGTCAATAGTCTAACGCCTTGGTGGCGTAGTTGTTAACGCGCTAGTTTCGTGTTCTGCTATACTGCCGAGGAGGGGGATATCGAGGTTCGAATCTCAGTCGAGTGAGCTGCGAGTGGTTTTCCCTCAAGGGTTTTCCTTCTCTCCCCCACACAAATCTGGGTTCACTTCATCTAAATTCAACCTTCCCAATTCCTAACCTATTAGCGTAATTAGTACTTAAGTGTATAACCTGAACGGTTAGTAAGACGCAGTGCTATAATTTTCTAACCATTGAGCTATCCAGGAATCATCCCGCACCGAGGGTCATTCTTAACTCATATTTTTAATCCGAGTATGTGGTGGACGTGTGGAAATCGTCGGCTACAAATGTAAGATCAATTGAATCTTTTTTTGGAGAAAAGTCACATGTCCTTAAAGTTAAATTTTACAGGAGAGAAAAAAAACTAAGTAACTAATTCCGGACTAAGGTAACATCCAAACCAAAATTCACCAATCAAATGCACATGAGAATACATGTTTAGACATTAGAATAAAGTCAAAATGTAAAACCAGTTTTATATAAAAAAAATTGATAAAAACAAAAGTAATTTGTCCTTTCAATAATCAATAGGACATTCTTGATAAATCTTAAGTGTTTCTTGATATTTAACTCATTTTTACAACAGCGCAATATAAATATTTGTAGGAAAGTCCATTACAATAAGTTGATCAATAGAACATTAATTTAAAAAATGGGCGTTTATTAACAAATTTGTTAATATTAGGCAACATTAAACACCGAAATCCAGAATAAGACTGTGATTCTTCTTAAATAATCACATTGAAACTTAAATACACAGTAATATTTTGCACTTTACGTTAGGCCTACTTATTATTTTGAGAGTTCACTATGCATCATTATCATCATCATCATCATCATCATCATGGTTCACTGTTGGCCATTCAAGTATTTCTTCATAAACCCTCGCTGCTCTGAGTTTACATACTGCACTACTTTCCTAATATCATCTATCTTTTTCCTGTTGATTATATTTTTGTCCTGATAAGCTTTAGATGTTGGCAACTTTACTTTACGGATAGAGCCGTCATCAGTTTTGTGAAGGAGCCTGAATGTGTATTGTTGCAGCCCATCAATGAAATCCAAGGCACAGACATTTCCTGGAGATTTTGCATCGAATACAAGCATAGAGTACTGTGAAATTCCAAATGATACTTTTTTATCCCTTGGAACATTACTACCAAGTGATTCTACAGAGAGTGTTGTTTTCTTGTAATGTTCCTGCCACCAAGTTTAAAAATCCAAAATATCTGCAGTGTTAATCACATTGACACAGAAGTTAGCTTTCTTGCTTGCCTCTGCTATGTAACGTGCATACTGATCAGGAGTGTAAACTCTGTCAATCTTCTTTAGATACCGCTTTATTACCCAAAATCTCTGTCACAAGGTAGGAAACTGTGTCCCCTCACAGGAAAGTACTGAAAAATCTTTGAGAATCGACCTGTAACTGTCAATGCAGAAAGAAAACGAACAACAGTATGGTTACGGTTTTGGCCTCCAGAGCTGTCTGAGAACACGTCCAACACTTTTACTTTTTTAGGTAGAACATAATCAATATAGTGTTTGATGAAAGAACACAACTCATTTGGCCCTTTTCTAGCCAAACCCCATGGTAAACATACATTTCTCTTTTCCCTGTAACGACATTCTGAATGCAAAAGTTATTTACCCACAACTGTCTAGTGCGGGGCTTTTAATCTTTACACTGAGTTGTTCACAAGTGGAACTAACATCTTTTTGAGGCCTTCCAAATTTATAACCGTAGTTTTCCTTGAAATATATGTAGTAAAAGTTGTACTTCACTTTTGCTCCAGGTTGCTTCTTTACAAAAGGCAGGTACATTTTAGTCACATTGAGTTGAGAGTCAAGGTAGACTTGATCAGATCCTGAATAGTGAGATTGTTTGGTGTGGAAACATTCAATATGGTTCCTCACCAGTTCTACGATTTCTCCTGGGGATTGAATGAGATTTTGGATTGAGACCTCTTCCATCTCTTGGAGACCTTCCTTCAAGAAGAAGTCCTGATATACGTCGAATACGTTTTTCACCTATATTGAGCAAATTTATTAGAGCTTTCTTACAAACGGGAACTCTTGTGCCTCCATTCAAAACATGATAACAGGAGCCACTTTTTCTTGGTTTCTTCTTTTCAACAGGACCATGGGATCGTTGGTGTGTTATGGGCCTGACTTCGATGAGCCCTTGTAAAAAAAATATCTTGCTCATCCTTCGAAGTGAAATCATTATAGAAGTGTGTGAATATGGTCAGCTTTTTTTCTTCAGATAATGCATCTAAACATTTCTTGTGGCATCTAAAAACAAAAAAAGTAATGATTATATTTTATAGTAGTTTTTAATTCTGTTAATTTCCTGTGTTAACACATGCTGCGAAAGTAAAAAATAAAAACCTCCATAAATTTCTCAGTTACTGTATAACTGATGAAGATGCAACAATGCCATGTTTACATGCCTTACATTTAGACGTGTGCGAATAGTGTTTCAAATTTCATATAGTACAAATTGAAAAACTTAACAAAATCAGTTTTAATGGAAATTATTTTTATTATTTTTATTTATTTTAAAAATAGTGGTTTATATTTAATTATTGGAAGAGAGCAAAAAATACCACAAAACAATATTTGACACCTCTTATAATTTTCCTTTGGCTTCAGACACCTAAAAGCATATCCAGGTTCGTCACCCCTTACATTTACTTCATGTTTGAAAACCTTAAAATGTTAAATTGACTTGACACCGCTGGCTGTCTGGGTCGCCTCCGTGTCTGGCTATCTAACAATAGACTGACAATGCACACTCATTAATGTTGACCTTGGAAACATACTTGCAAACCACTTACCTTCATTTTCATGACTTGAAATATGGTAGAGTATCAATTATGTCTAAACTGCTCACTAGACTATGGACGTTCAATAATATTGTATTATCATTATTATTATCATCATCATCAACGTATAAGCTAACATTTGCTGTTTAGTACTTACCCACATATTGTGCCCATCTGTTTTTCAGCAATAACAGTCCCACTATAGCTCTGGTGTTGTTCTCCTCTTAAGTTCGCTCTCTTTATGAGGCGAGCTTTATATTTAGCTCGATGTCTATTTCTTCATTTTCTTTTTCCTTGTTCTACACCATTTTATTCGACAGAAGACACCGACTCACTTCCAGTAGCATCCATCTTTGTGAGCTAACTAAATTTTGCAAGGCATGATGGGAGATGTTGACAGCCATTTAGTATTGAAAAGGCACATGTTCAGGACAAGTACCCTTTCAAATACAAAGTAAAACTTTTATTATTTTCATCTCAGTGGCTAATACTAGGAAATGTGCCAGTTATTCACAGAAATGTCCGCAGACGTGCAGAGAGTAATGTAACGCATATAACTCAATTTCGCAAAAAAAAAAGTGGATAAGTGACCTTTCAATAATAAACGATTCAATTAAAGTCACGAGATATCAGATAACGCTACACCCGCTTCGGTGGCCACATCGTCTAAAGCGCTACTCCCGTAGTAAACTAGGCTGTCGATGACAGGGAGATCGAAGTTAACATAGTTACCTATTCCAGCCCTACCCCATTAGCGTAATTACTAATTGCCTAATTTTTCTCTACCCCTTTAGCAATATTACCTATTTTATCAAGATCTCCCTAGGGCAAATACCCTATTAGCGTATTTCACAATGTTATCCCTACACCATTAGCGAATATACCAATTTTATCCTTACCCCGTTAGCGTATTTATAACTTTTATCCCTACCGGGTAAATTAGTTAAATATTTGCTCCCTACCATATTAGCCTAATTACGTACCTTATATCTACCTTATTAGCGTAGCTAACTATTTTATCCCTACGCCATTAGCATAGTTTTATCATTAGTGTAGGAACCTATTTTATTCCTACCCATTAATATAATTACCTACCTCATATATACCAAGTTAAATTAGTATATTTTATAACATTATTAGGAGGTGTTGCAATAAAAATTAAATTATATAGTTTAATTTTATTAAATGCAATACTAGTTTAACAAGTAGGCCTATCAACTAATTCAGTAAAATAATCGTTGGTCGTGGTATTAAACCGTTCACAGAGCTGCATTTCATACATATTGTGTAGTCCTGTGTCTAAGTCACTTTAGTTTGAATCGCTTCATCGAGCATGATTATGATAACGCAGTATTTAAATGCTAACTCATCTCAGATAAACTATCATTTATATGTTGGGTTGAACATTGAATAATAGATGAGTCATCCGTTATTCAACGTTTTTAGTTTGCTTTCAGAATTATCTGTTATCATTGTGACATGACGGATTTATTTTTATTTTCTAATGTCAATAAAAAGGTATTGAAGTAATTAAAGTTTTCAGCAGGGAAATTATAATGAACCTCCAGCTTTGAAAACTCCAATTTAAGAAATCTTTGATTATTTGGAAAGGTACTTCTACCTGCATGCCAAATTTCGACTATCTACTTTCCCAAGTAGGTTTTTTCTATGTTTAGACCCTGCAATACTATCAAATTCCCAGTGCCCCATTTTTAAAATGTATCACAATATTTTAATTGACATATTTATGAATTAAAAATGGTTTAAACTTTATTAATATAATTATTCTTACTTTATCACATTTTAAAGTAGCTTGTAATAAATAATAAATTCAAACATATAAAATTGTTTGACTAAATTACATTTACAATTGAGAAGAGTAGTAGTGTAATCAATGTTCTAGTCTTTAGACATTAATTGTCATTTTAATAATATTCTACGTGTTTTTTTTATATTTCAAGATTATTAAAAATCATTCATCAGTATATAGACAATGAATTTTTACCCCAAAAACAAGTATGTACTTTTTTTATATCAAACACTCCTAAGATACCCATTTGTAACTCATTGTGTTGCCCAATTTGTAAAATATTTTAAGTTTTCGAAAAATAGTCATCAGTAAACTACCAATAAATGATATTTTACCCCTAAAACAGATAAACATTGTTATTCATGTCATGTTATGTATATGATACCCATTTGGAACCAAATCGCTAAGGACACTTTTTATATTAAAAATTTTTGAAAAATCATTAAACTACCCATCAATGAGTTTTCACCCTAAAAAACCCCATACATTGTTATTTGTCATATCACACAATTTTCAGATATATATTTTGAAAAAAAAATCATTATAGCTATTTTCAAAATATTTAGAATTTTCGAAAGTATCCCATCATTAAACTACCCTTCAACGAATTCTTGCCCAGAAAATAAGTATAAAGTAGTATAAAGTGCTATTTGTCATGTAAATCAACTCCTAAATTTGTATTTTGAACGAAATCGTTAGAACAATTTTCTAAAAATTTGGAAGTCAAAAAAATTACTCGTCAATAAAGTACCCTTAATTTAAGGACTAGCTTAAAAAAATAGTCTTGTGGTATAGCCCTATAAAATCAAAATATTAGTTTTGAACAAATCTATCAAACCATTTTGAATTTTTGGTCAGGAACAGACAGACCAACATGGCGATAGACAGAATTGTAAAATCCACTTTTTTTTTTGTTTCGTTTTCACATTAAATGTAAAGATTTATCATAATTTCTAGACCGACTTTTAATTATCACAATACTTTCTCTTGATATGCGTAAATAAGAAAAACCCGTAGCTCATAATACCATGATCTTTTTTTCAAGCCCCGCTTCTTCCTGTTCAGGCTATACGCATATGTACCAATCACGCCAACAAGTTAGGGATAAAAAAGGTTAAATTTTAGTTGAAGTGTATTCGTATTTGCCTGGACGGAGAGTGGAAAAAATCTGGAAAATCCTGCATACATTCGACAGGGATACGAACCCAGATCCCCTTATAATTGGCAGTCTACTCTACCGCTGGAATAACGCTTTACTGTGGATTCACACTTTAGCCGAAAAACTAGCGCAGAACAGAAAGGTAGTCACGTGACGGGCTCTAAGCCAATCACAAGATTTCCGCCTTATCGAAGACAGCTATTACTCTCAAGTTCAACTCATCTTTACTTCATCTGCTCTGCCCAAGGTGTTCGGCACAGCAGAACCAATAAAATCTCAGAACAAACCATCTCAAATCAATGCGAATGCGCATTTTACAACGTATGCGCTCTACAGCCAGACGCAAGCAGACAGCTTCGTTGGCCTTTTGAGAGGATATTTGAAATAACCCGTTAATGGAAAGCGTGTGTATCAATGTGTTGGATTGTACCACAACACAGATTTTAAATGTGTAAACATCGATCGGGAGAATGATCTAAAATATAATATGTTTATCCATTAGAAAATAAAAAAATGTTAATAAGCTGTTTTAAGTTAGCGTTGCAATGCATCATGGGTCAACATAGAGTGTGTGAGTTGCTGTACCACTCAAGCAGATTCTGTTTTCTATTTTCGGAGAACTTATGAATCAAGCTTTAGACAATGAAGCAACCGAAGTAGGTCTCATAGCAAGTTCTTTCTTAGTCGATTTTACAGCTAAGAGAATTTAGACGTCACCTTTATATCTTATGACTTGTTTATTTTTACAATGACTTGTAAGTTTATTTTTCTTATAAGACGGTGTGGTTAACCTTGGATCTCATAGTTGTGTTGAGTGAGAACAGACGATGTGTTTGTAACTATCTTTCTCTGTCTTTGAAGGCGAACAAAGTACACAAAGTGCTCCATAAGGTATATTATGTCAAGTTTATTTTATTAATTTCTTGATTGATCGGGTGTACTGAGAGTAATTTTTCTAAAATAACTTTCCAGTATCCTTCCAAGCAAATTCGGGTACATTTCTTTTAAATTCAACTCATCTCTAACTCATTAGGATAATTAGTACATAGACGTATAACCTGAACAGGTAGTAAGACGCGATGTTGGACAAAACTAGATCACTAATTTATAATTTAAATATAGATGATATTTTGATACGTTGCCTTTGAGGTCCTGGGGTAAAGTGCTAGCCTCAGTACCCAACGCATATAAGTTCGAACCCCTCCGCAGTCGATTGATTTTTCTTGAGCAATAATAAATCGTAGTACAACTTCCTTTAGAGGGGAAATAGATCTGTCAAAAGTGGAATGTAAAATAATCCTGAAAGGTATATAAAAATACCTTCCCGACGAAATTGGTAGCCCCTTTCACGCTCGCTCATATAAATTCAGTGTGGAAGGCCGCGCGGAACTACCACACTTCCTTATTACATGGGATTTCCACCAGATGGTACAGGCAGCACTAACCAGCCGAAGGGCTTGAGTGCGTGCCAAAGTCCAGATACATGGAAATCGCATCAATCCTACCTTGGGGTTGTTGGCTTAGGAAGAATATATTTTGATGGTTTATGATTGTGATATATTAAACTTGATTTATATGAAATATAGAAACTAATTTAATAAAATACTTTTTCAGGTCCATTTCAAATAAACAATTGATACTAAAGAAAATGGCTATCATAACGGATTATATTGGCCTCGATATCGTGCTGTTTTTGACTCTGATAATATCAGCACTTTATCTATTTCTAACTCGAAATTTCAACTACTGGAAGAAAAAGGGAATACCATATCTGAAACCTACACCATTCTTCGGTAATTTGAAAGACATCATTCTACAGAAGCAACATATAGGAGAGTATCTAAGAACGGCATATGAAAAAACTTCAGGAGAACCTTATTTTGGCTTGTTTGCCATAGATTCACCAGTGATTGTTGCTAAAGATATAGATTTTATTAAGAATATCTTAGTGAAAGATTTTGACAGATTCTCAGACAGAAGTTTATCTCCGGTTGAAAGTGTCGATCCTTTAAGCGCTAAAAATCTTTTTGGTCAGAAAGGGCCAAAATGGAGGCATCTCAGGGTTAAGATAACCCCAACCTTTACTTCTGGAAAGTTGAAGAAAATGTTCTACTTGGTGGATGAATGTGCACAGAAGCTGTCTGAAATTATAGAACAGTCAGATGAAGGTATTTATCTTAAAAAAAATTCAAAATCTTTCAAATATATTAAATTATATTCTAATTTTAATGCAAGTCCGGTATGTTTGCTGGTAAAAATATCAATTAGATATATCAAGAAATAAATAGATAGAAACATGTTTTATTTCTGGGTGTTTGGGGAATATTTACCAATGCATATTTCATCACAGGTAAATATTCTTCTAAGCTCGTCCCATGTGTACATACGGTAGATATATAGAATGAGTTTGTGTATTTGCACATGCGATTTATTATGTTTTTAACAAATAAAAAATGCGTATAATCTGAACAGGTAGTAATACGCAGTGCTAAAAAACACCAAAAATTAGTATATATATATATATATTATTTACTGCATATGATTAAGTTAAATTTAGTTACCTTAGTAATAATATTTATATATAAAGGGCAATGTCTAATAGATGTCCACTAAAAATTCTCGTACACTTTTATGCGAGCTACTCATATAAGGCTTTAACTTGCTTGCATTAATATAGATCATCTGCTCAAACTGTAAGGAAAATTCCAAACAGTTGAAATTTCAAAATGACATTTCAAATATGTTGGATCGAATTTTCTAATTATTGTGATTTAATATAATTTGTGACATTTATACTTTAGGTTATGTTGTCAAGCTTTCGAAAATATTCCAAAAAGTCAATATTTTAAAATGGTAGTACCTCAATAGCGAGCACAATATTTAGTTTGCTGCATTTTTTATAAAATTTAGTATATGGGGATTTATGAATTTGTTAAATCCGATTCTTATATTTATTAATTCAAGATGTTAGATAAACATTTTTAATTTCTTCATTTAAAAAAAAGGGCAAAATAGCTTTGTACGTTCAACCAATATTAGAACACAAGTTTTCTAAACGACATAGAAATTTTGCATATCAATTCTTGCTCCATATTTCAGTATATTTCACAAACTATAAAATTTCAAAATGCCCTTTTTATAATGGTGGAAAAACATTTTTAATATGCAGGAATTTTAATTACATTTGGTTCATGGTGGTTATTAAGTTAAATAATTATAATTCGGGAGTTAGGTACTTCTTTACTATTCAAGATGGCAACCAAAATTATTTATTCGTTGTGAATTAAATGAAAATTGGTATTAATAGTATGGTAATTTTTTAGTTTATAATGATCCATAAAGCATATACTTGTTTTCCATCATTTAAATTTATTAATCCCGCAAAGAAAATATCATCATTTACATCCTCCCAAACTTAATGAATGTTTCACGCATTTTGATTGTTTCATCACTTAGTTTCTACTTATTATATTGACATTACATTATTGAATTAAGATTAGGTATTTTAATCATTATTTATTTGAGTGTGAGGCTTATTTTCTATTTTTTGTTGACTAACCCAAATCTCGGATTCGATTATTGCTTTTGGAAATAATATTTTGACATTAGTTTTTGTCATTTCTAGACTTTAGCTCAATACTATTTTTTTTTGTATCCTTCAATAATTGACCCATCAGATTTATGTTGGAGATTATTAGCATAAATTGGTTGTCTACACCCCATCTTACAATCAAGATGTCAGGATATGTCTCTTGACTTTCCCCTTCATTGATCTTTATCATGTATGGTAACACACATTGTTTTCCATCTATATTTTACAACTATTTAGACTATAGAAAATATGCATTTTCATTAATTATACATATAGAGCAAATATATAAATATTATAGAAGGTGAATATATATGTTACAGTCCAAATTTGATTACAGGACAAACTAGATCGGACTGGGCCGAATTGATACATCCAACAACTTTTAGGATAAACTTATACTTACTGATGTATTTTGGCAACACTAGTTTGCATCATTTTAAACCCATGCGATGAAATGACCTTGGATATGTTTCATCATGCACAACTCAGGCAGAAATATGGTTAGATAATCTTAACCAACCTAACCTAAACCCTGTTTGGAATAATTAATTGTAGGCCATTCTAGTCTATCCTACGAGCTAGACCCAAATGTCAGGATTGACTAATTTAGACTAGCTGGATTAAATAGCAAAGCTATTATTTTTGCTAACTACGATTATAGCCGCATCTAGATTTAATATTCTTTAGATTGAAAAATTACACCTGGATATGGAAATCAAGCTCACCAAAGGTCCATGGTTCGATTCCCGTGCCCAGGTGTAATTTTTCAATTTAAAGAATATATTTAGACCAGGCTAAACTAGTATATCCTGAGGTTCTTTGGATGGATCAATTCAGCCTAGTCCAATCTAGTTGGTCCTGCATTCGAGTTTGGACGGTAACAAATACTTGAAAGAAACATAGGTATACAATCAAAAATAAGATAACCAGATATGACTTACTCCTAAATTATTAATCAAATTTCAAGATATTTATGAACTAGCCCTGCTAATTGACAAAATATACGTACAATTAACTTCAACTTTCAAGGGTAGGTAGCTATTTAATCAACTCGTATGTAGCCGTAATTAATTTGCTTTGAGGAAAGAAAAATTTGTATTTGATTGATATGTAAAAAATTTTATAGGCCTACTAGTTTTTGTTGATATTATTAAATTAATGATAAGTTAAATAATTTATTTTCAAATTTGAGAATTTCTCGATCATTTCTTTTGTGCAAAAATATTTTATTTTGATCTCTGTAGAAAAGTTGGGAGGGAAGATATTTTCAAATTGGGCCAATGCTAGATAGTATATATTTAGATAATCTATTAGGTACCACATGCAATTGTACTGTTACACTGAGGGATTTCAAAAATTATATTATATTCTTTATTAAATTCTAGGTTTATTAAACATTTCCAAGAACCCACCTTACCTAATATTTAATCAATCAATACGAATATTTATAATGCTGTGTTATTTATAATATATGTATATATAAACAATCTCTTGGATCTTATCATTTTTAAAATAAAAGGCCTTAATATTTAAGGAGTGAGGGGGGTTATACCCATCATTTGTATCATAATTTTAATTTCAGAATTATTACACACACAGGCATATGTAAAAACAATTGTTATAAAATTTGTGGACGGTGACATTGGGAATTAAACTCTTAATTATAATCCCCTGAAATTAATAATCATTACATATAAAAATTGAATTTGCTACTTCAATAATTCTGAGTTTAAAATATTTAGTTTTTAAGAAATTAAAATCCAAACACTTAAAATTAAGTTTGATCCCTACGTAATAATTCGAACTCATACTTCAGGTGAAACCACAGCATACTCCTATGACAGGCGTCAACATAACCATAGACTAGAAAAAATCTGATAATGTAAAGTAAATAGATAGATAAAAAAAAGTCGTTTACACGTGTAAGCAATCCTTAAAAAATCAGCCTTCAATTGTAATGTATTATTTACAACAGTTAAAACAGTGTTAGTTTTACTTACAATTTAATCAGGGAATGTAACGTTATTAAATGTTGATATTTTTAGGGGTGGAGTAGAGGCGTGTATGAGTCATCCATATATTCACACCATTAGTGTGGGTAGAAGTGTGGTAGATTTTAGACTAAATCTACCAACATTAGTGTGGAGGGAGAAGGGAAAACTGTAGAGAAAGTCACCCCCAATAAGAGATTACAATTCATATCTCCCCGTTAACTATAATTCAGTATCATTCAAGATTGCTGCTTTAGAATTCGATCACCTATGAGGATATCGTTATGAATTAAATATCACACAAAGCATGGAATAAAAACTTAATATTTATTGAATAAAAATATAAAAATAATATCACTTAGTTTCACTTATAATAATTGTAATGAATTTGATCAAAACAGTTTTAGAGCAGATTATATACAAATTTGTGCATAGAATAAAATAAACCTCACTTATATTTTATAAATAAGATTTTTCAACTTTTCTCAAGTATAAACTAATTAATATCATGCTATATTTTATTTTGCTTCTAAGCTGAATTATCATCTCAACATTTTTGGTTAAAAATTTAATTTTCATTTATAATTATTTGTGTACTTCAATATTTTGTTTTTGTGATTAAAAATATTAATTCATATGTTTTATGTTCTCAGGTAAACCCGTCCTAGTTAAAGAAACGATGGCTCGATTCACCACTGATGTTATAGCTTCGTGCGCATTTGGCGTAAAGTCCAACGCAATGACTGACCCAAATTCCGAGTTTCGTAAGATACTAAAAAAAATATTTGAACTTGACGTGATAAGTAGTATCAAAGTGGCATTGGCTTTCTTTGTACCATCAATAGTACAAACATTCAAATTAAAACTACTTGACGAAACTGTTGCTTCATTTGTTCGCAAGACTCTGTGGGATAATGTCGAGTACAGAGAGAAGAATGGAATAGTACGACATGATTTTGTTGATTTACTTATGCAATTAAGAAATTCTGGAGAAGTTATAGATGACAAGGAAAATGATCATAATATCAAGGAAAATTACACCCTTACAAATGAAAATAATAAATTGAAAAGTGAAAGAAACAAAAATAGTAAAAATGGGGAAATAGCTCAAATAAATACACCAGATTTCAGTAAGTATGTGTTTATTAAAGTGTTTGTGGTACGTATAATAATAGTGTAATAACTAATAAAATTTGTTAACTAATTAAAATAATCTGTCAACATATGATTTTCAAACTTAAATTACCAATTTAAACTTGTCATATATAACAAAGTAGGCATACATAAAATGCAGATAAATATTAAAAAGTTTAATATATTATGAGATTTATAAACTTATGCTAGCAATAACCTTTTTTTATATAATGTATCTCATAGCATCGAAATATTATACTAAATTAGCTCAACTTATATTAACTAAACATATAATAAATTAACTCAAACATATAGATTTTAACAAACCTTAGATACAAGTAATGATATTATTATGTAAGTCAATGTTTGCATTAAAAATTCACAAAAACTCCAACATCAAGAATTTAGTAGACAGTTGGAACTGGCAATGTTATAATACTAAGTAATCTCTTTTATAACTTTGACATTTTATTAAATAGCTTATTCATTATTTAATAATAATAATAATAATAATAATAAATGTTGACCTAGCTTTAAACAAAATAATACAATTTATCTTTGCAGGGCATTAATTTGTTTTACATTAAGGATGGTTGATTTTTTATATAAGTAATATAGCTGTTGAAATATAGTTTTAACCATGTGATGCTTTGATGCAAATCCAGCCAAGCTACTAAAAAAAGTTAGCTCCAGTAAGAGCTTGCTTGATTTATAGCATTTTATAATCACACGATAGTGAAGTGTTATAACGGTATTAACAAGTTTGTTACATTTCTATTGTTTAATTTAACCGTATGTAAACTCTGAGGTGCGTTTAATCTTATAGTGAAGGTGTTCTAAGCCTTTTCTTATTGACGAAGTAGTGAAACCATTTGTTCCGTCTGGCAAGGCATAGACATTTGTAGATAAATAGGTTTTCCCACATCAAGTCTTTGGATCAAATTAAATTATGTAATATATTTAACCAAACAAAATCTTATTAATAATGTTTTACTATTTTTAGCTCGTCAATTTTTGTAATTATAGCGCTTGTAGAGGAATTTTCAGTTTTTAATATTATTAACAAATTGATTAGTATGTGTGCAGGATCAATTTCATTTTACAAATGAGCACATAAATAATTATATATATATATATATATACGCACTTAACTCGACATTCCTCCCAAACAAACGTACAATTATTTTAATTAGATTTTTTAGCAACGCTTCCCCATTTGGGTTATACACCTATGTAATTATAACACTAATGGGCTAGGTATAAGAAAGGTTAAATTTAAATTGGGAGGAACGGTATCCCTTATTTGAGTGGAGAAATAGTGAGAAAACATTTAGGAAAACCAATTTAAGTGTACCCAAATGGGATTGAATGACGAACTCTCCGTTATCAGCAGTCTAGTCTATTGCGAGAGTGAAGCACCAAACTGGGTTAGTCAGATTTAAATAAAAAATAAGATGGGAGTTGGTATGTGAAATATGAAGGTTTAATAGATTAATAATATAATTGTTTGATCAATTAACAAATTAAAGTAAACGTTAACATGAATTACTTTTAAAATATATATATATTTTTTTCAAGAACATTAGCAATAATGACGTTACTACGCGTTAATTTAGAATAAATTTGCCGACCAGCCTCAACAAGCTCATCTTGCCATTTCGTAGACTTTGGATGGGGAAACACGGTTTAAATATAAGTCTACAGTACTATAAAATATATAAATCATTATTATCATTTATTATTATTATTATTATTATTATTATTATTATTATTATTATTATTATTATTATTATTATTATTATTATTATTATTATTATACTTCCTCATTAATTTGAGAAACTATTGGTATTTCCTGACATCATAAATTTCAGAAATGTTATAGCTTTGAAGATAAATTGTGCGATTTATTTTATCTTCTTCTATCTTATTTTATCTGTATAAACTGAAGAATTTGTCTATCATGATCATTGCGAACTACCGCACGCAAAGCTCTGAAATTTTAAAAATTAGTGGCACTTGGAACTAAGGTGTACACCTCGAAGCCAGGATTCTAAACTTATGATTGGATTTTTTAATTAATTAAAAACCGTGTCTGAAGCAAGGCGATTTAAAAACATTTATTCCAGGCAGTGCTGGATATTTCAGCTAGTATTGTATGTTTTTAATTCATAAATAAATACATTTTAACAAATATCATCTTAAACGTATTAATTGATACGTTTAATCAACCTTTTTATGATTTATTATAACATACATTCTATATTATTGTTATCACTATTATTATTATTATTATTATTATTATTATTATTATTATTATTTGTTCTCTCTTACGACAAGCCCATCCCCTTTTGTCAGTGAATTTAGATCGCCAATAGCCCCTGTGTCCCCTGCCTCCTTTATCTAGCAGAATTTTCTTCTTTCCCTCAATTCATCCAATATTTTAACCCTTCTTCTTCCTAAGCTCCTATATATATTTTAATTAATATGATCTGTGTTTAGAATTGGAAGGGGACGACTTTGTGGCTCAGGCATTTGTGTTTTTGGCCGCGGGGTTTGAAACCTCTTCTACCACTACGACTTTCGCCCTTTATGAACTTGCCCTTAACCCTGATATCCAGAATAAGTTGAGGCATGAAATAATCACAGTGCTGGAGAAACATGACAGGAAAGTTACATACGACGCTATGATGGAGATGAATTACCTGGATATGGTGGTTTCAGGTAAGAGATAAGAGTTATATTATATACATAGATCCGAATGTGGGTAATTTCATTTGAATATTGAATCATTATAATCGAGTGAAAATCGTATTATAATCCTACATACTCGTCTTTTTCCCCGGAGAAATGAGCCTAAGAACCTAAAAATCCTAAATACATATTTTCATGTTTTAAATCAAATTATAAAAATAAAATATTCAATTGTAATTTTAAAAAAATACAATAAGGTATCTAAAGTTATGGTTGAATGAGACCAGGCCCTTCTCGAACTATCGAAAACTTAAACTAAGGTACAAGTTGGAATCAATTAATACAAAAATAATTTCATAAATATAGATATATGTAGGCCTAGAGTACATTCCGTTTACCCTGGAAGGTAGTAACCAGTCTTACCTTGACGTGCTACAATATGGCCCTATCCTATAGGCTGCACCATAGTGGAATCACGTAAGATAAAATTGATTGATACCTTTCAGGGTAAACGAAGGTTACGTACAATCGTACTGTTAAAATTTTAAAAAATAAACAATCTTTTTCTGTTTTTTTCACTTGATACCATTTTTGGGGGAGGTTGCGTGTAATCTCGCATTTTAAACCTAGTCCACTCTTGAATTTCCATTATATCTAAATCTTTACATCACGGAAAACACATAAATCATCGAGATTCTCGCATTATTTTCTTCTGGGTCATCATCATCGCCCAGGCCCAGAAATGATGGCATATCATTATTTTATTTTTTTGCTTACATTGCAGGCAATGCTCACTTGTACATAAGTTCCGTTTATGAAAGGTTGGTTGTGGAAAAGCTTTTAATATAAATTGTTATTTTGTTTTGTTTTTTATTTGAGATTTTTAGGGCATATTTTCTTGATTTTCGACATTTTTAGATATTTATGTTGAATAATATATACAGTGTAACCTGGATAGTTCGAACTTGAAGGAACCAGGAAAAAATTTGATCCATCCAAAAATTCGAACTAAATAAATTTCTTAAAAGGAATTCCTTTTTCGGCCAAAGTTAATGATTTATAAGACTGTGGCTTGGACAGTTACATCACGATACACACACACAAACACTACTGTACAGTATGTACTAAACAAAACTAAAACTAAATAAACTCACACGTCACAAGAATATCGCTACAACTGAGTCACTAAGAACATCGCACGTAACCGCTAGAGAGGTTCGACCTTGACTAACGGAGTACAGAACTTTATGTGTAAACCATGATGTATGGATGAGCGGGGGAGGGAGAGGGGCGTGAATAAGGGTATTGACTTAATTCCAACATCACCTTGAGAAGGACATTTTTGTCAATAGTATTTGAATGTGGAGAGAACGACCGTTGATTTGTCTCCTCTTCCTGGGTGAAAGGAGAGGGGGTCGACCAGATGATGAACCTGAGTCGGTAGCCTAACCGTCAGGAAGGGGAGGCAAATGTAGCTTCGAGTGCCTTCTTCGCAGTTTGAATTTGTAGTTTCCCATTGGTGCAAATTCAAACAAGGTGAGGAAGGGTGGGAAGATAATGACCAGTTTTTAGCGGTCCAACCGAGGTTTTAAATAGAGTGGGACCGAGAAAAACTGGCATTCTCGTGTTAGCACATCGGGGGATACTCGGGCGACCCGGGGGACGACCGGGTATAATAATTGTAGCGGCCAGAAAGGGAGTTATAAAAAGAATCATAACAACCTCCCCTGTTTCCAAAAATAGAGCAACACGGCACCGCAACTAGAAAAATAAAAACAATACTGCACAATACATTACAACTTACAAAAAGTTCGAATTATCCACAATTTTTACTTTCTCTATCTTACAGGTAGAAAAAGTATTGTGATCGTTAAAAAAATCAAATTCGAGATTTTGATGAATCTCGACTTTTCATGACACCCCGAATCCGAAAAAGTTGTTTTTGAATTTCCGTCTGTCTGTTTACCTCCTACTAGAGCCTAAACTATTTTGCCAATCGGGCTAAAACTTGCTATCTTGGGTTTTCATAGGGTTGCCCCGAAGTGATATTGGAATTTGATATTTAACCCTAAAATTAAGGGTAGTTTCTGAAGGGTAAAAAGAGAAAAAGTCGAGTTTCTCAAATTCGGCTCTAACGAGTTTGATTAAATCTCATTTCTAAATATTTCTAAATATTACAAACAAAATGGCCACCGTCAATATTTCGGCAAAATGACTAAGGGCTTCGGTCTGATGCGTAAATTCTAATTTTTTATACCTCCGAAATTATTCTAGATATGAAATTTATTATCATTGCAAATATGTAGATCTATTTATAATAAAAATATTTTATAAGAAACATGTTTTTATAAAATCGATATCGTTAAATATATTCGCAAATTATTATTTTTTTTAGCTTTTCGAACACAAAAGGTAAAGTATTGCGACCGTAAAAATAATTCCACCCGAAATGTTGATGGATATCGACGTCTCATGACCCCCCGAAACGCAAAAAATTGTTTTTGCAATGCCGTCTGTCTTTGTGTCTTTTTAACCTCAAAATAAAGAGTAATTTAGTAAAAAGCGAAAAGAGAAAAAATCGATTTTGATTAAAATTCGGATCTAAGGATTGAGTAAAATTATAAATAGACTGGATATTTTCATTTTCCCATAAAAATGATTTTTTGGTACTTTACAGAAGCGGAAATTTCCGTATCTCCGCAACTATTTGAGATACTAAATAACTTATCATAGCAACATTTTAGTACTATTAAAAATAAAAACTTTTATATGAAATATATTTTTATAAAACCAACCTTTTCTGAGATATTGGCTAATATATTAATACAATTTTGTGAGCTTTAGTGGTAAAGAGATACTTCTTAAGACTCTTTAGACTCAATAGTCAATATTTACTTTTTTATGGGTCAAACTTTATATATGAGGAATTGAATACCAATGCTATGACCTGAATATTTGCAACACCTAAAAAAAATGTTAAATTTTAACCAGAAGTCGAAATTTAATACGAAGTGTTGACCCTTATGGACACAGATTCGATCTTTTTTATTCGTCCAAACATACAAATAAGGACATTAATTCTTTAAAAATTAAAATTATAAAATTTAAAACCGGGAATCAAAAAATGCTTTACGTAAGTATAGTGCATTATGCTTGAGTTTCTTAGTGTATATTATTTCGTTTCACATAGATTACGAGTTTTGAGTAAGTATCTCCATTTTTATACAATAGAACGATAAAGTCCGTGCGGAGTTCCGTACCATTTATTTACCATTGTTTTAGTAAAAATTTCACGGGACCGGGCGAAAACTTCGAATTAAAGAATATTTTGAATGAGTCAGGTTCCACTGTATTTAAAATAATACTATCGATATTATATAAATGATTAATACATATAATTTTTTGACACACAGTTATTATTATTATTATTATTATTATTATTATTATTATTATTATTATTATTATTATTATTATTATTACCACGTCTTACTACCCGTTCGGGTTATACGCACTTACGCTAATGTGCAATGGTAGGGTGATTGTGAGATAAAATGGAGGACCTACAGTTTAACGTGGAATCCGAACCACGGTGGAGGCCTGTCATTCCTCACATTCACAAGTTGTGATTAATACACATCTTGTCAGACACACAGTGGTTAGAATGAGAAGATAAAATAATGAACATTGTAACATAATACTTGTATGGTTAAAAAATACACATTCCTGGTTATACATTTCAACAAATCTGGAAAATGTTTTGTTGGGAGGGGATGAATATTACTTATGAAGCAGATATTTGTACCTCAATATTATAATAAGGAAATTGAATAAATTAATTGCTAAAGGATTATCATTGTATATTCAGGGCTATTTATATCACCAGGTGGGAGAGGGAGGACATTAAAAAACTTATTTAAAAAAAGTTTTATATCAGTTTGCAAAGGTAAAAGCACTTATTTGAAATATCCACATAATGTATTTTATATTTAAATATGTATTTTTAGTAAGACTTTTAACCATAATTCTACTGTATGTGCGTTTGTTTTTCTAGAAACTCTGAGAAAATATCCTGCATTGCCATTCTTGGATCGAAGTGCACAAGTGGATTACAAAATTCCTGGAACCGACGATATCTTAGAAAAAGGAATGACGGTTTTCATTCCAATTTTTGGAATTCACTACGATCCCAAATACTATCCCAATCCAGAAAAATTCGATCCTGAAAGATTTAGTGCCAAAAATAAGAATGACATACCAAGATATGCTCATTTGCCCTTTGGTGAAGGACCAAGAAATTGTATAGGTTAGTTGGAATAATTATCTATTTTTTTTAATTATCCATAGCTTTAATAATAATATAATAATATTTAGCACCGCGTCTTACTACCCGTTCGGGTTATACGCTTAAGTACTAATTACGCTAATGGATTAGGTATTAGCGTGGAGGGAGAGTGGAAAACCATTTAGGAAAAACCACTCCCAGTTCACCCGACCGAGATTCGAACCTCGATCTCCCCGTCATCGGCGGTCGAGCTCAACACGACTAACGCGTTAGCCAACTACGCCACCGAGTCGGGTTCATAGCTTTAAGTTGTATCAAATTGTTTTAGTAAAAATTAAAACTAAGAAATCCTTGAATACTAAGAAAAAAAAGCTCAGGACAAAGGGGACAGTAGAATATTACAGTTTTGATATCTAGTTTTAAAATATATTCAGTTTGTTTAGCTAAAATGTATTTACTTAATAATGAAATTTTGTTTTGTTTTTTACTATAAACTCTACAGTCCATTATACATCGAATGAAATATATATAAAATTCTCATTATTCGATAAGATTATTTGTTGTTTACTCTACTTAATTAAATATATCTCATTAAGTTTATCATCGAGATCTCACATGGACTGATTAAGATACCAATGAATCCTGCAAACCCGCATTTGTATCTAGTTTTACTAAGACGTTTAGGAAGAATTTTCTTCCGCAAGACGTTATAGAAAGAAAGGTTGAGGGAAAGAGGAGCTTAAGAAGGAGGAAGATTTAAATATTAGATCACTTAAAGGAAAGAAGAAAATTCTGGGAGCTGAAGGAGGAGATAAGGACAGGGTACATTGGCGGTCTAAATTCACTGACAAAAGGAATAGACCTGATTGGGGGCAGACCACCTAATATTAATAATAATAAAAAGGACGTGTTACAGATGTTCGTAGATTCAGCCACTCGTGCCAAAAGAGAGGCGAAAGGTGTCAACATGTCCCTATAAAACCAGAGGCCATATCTAGGTTTTATGTTTTTAAATTGGCTCATTTTAGACCATGTTTACCATGAAATCTTGCAGTTTTGAAATAAAAGTATATTGTTAGAAACATAGATCAAACCTAATACAAACCTAATATTTTAAGATTAATGAGGATCGTTTTAGTGTTTTTAATGTTCCAAATCTGTCATAAGGAATATCTTAATGTTGGACATTTGTCTAAAAATAGGTGGTACGCTTGGTATTTTTTTTCCCTTGAATGCTACTCTGGATTTTTTCACCCCACGTTTATTAAACATCAACGTTACGCTATGTTTTTATATCGTCAGAACTTTAATGGCAAACATGAAGCCTTACGAAAGATTCCTGAAAAATCAATGGCGCGAGATGCAAAAGGAAGTTATCCGACTTTAGAAAAAAACTACCCTCATTATACTCAGTCAGTTCCAACCTTTAACTCGCCTTTAGGGGCAAACCATATTAGATGAGTCCAATCTTTAATCCACGTGTCCACCTATGTGGGTAATTAACTAAGTGCATTTTAACAGTTTTTTTTCCTCCCCTCAGGAATGCGATTTGGTTTGATGCAAGTGAAGACCGGATTAATCCATCTGCTGTCCAAGTTTGAAGTGAATCGGCACAAAGAAACACCGGTGCCTGTTGCTTTCCTCACTTCGAGCCCAACATTGTGCCCTGTGGGTGACATGCCTTTGATTTTTAACAAGATCAGAGGTTAGGGGTAAATCTAGTTCACTAAATCGTTTAGTAAATTTATTAATTGTTAAATATGTTTATTTTACTTATATTCTCATAGCAATTTAGTCACCCACCATGTACTATTGTGAAGCTAGGTGAGAAATCAAACAAATGTGTGATTATTAAATTAAAATTATAACTACAAATTGTTGCATGGCCTTTACGCTTGAACTTATTATTATTATTAGCACCGCGTCTTACTACCCGTTCGGGTTATACGCACTTACGCTAATGTGTAATGGTAGGGTGTTTGTGAGATGAAATGAAGGACCTACAGTTTAACGTGGAATCCGAACCACGGTGGAGGCCTGGCATTCCTCACATTTTGAACTTATTGATCAAATTAAGTTAACGTAAGAGAAAAAAAATCGTAAGAGAAAATTATTAGTGAAATAATAAATTAAAATTAAATCCATAATGACAAGTTACATTTAAAATGTAGTTTAGCTGTTTTTATACATTGTTATGTACCAAAGTTGACATATTACAGTATGCAGTATTATATTAGAAAGTTAATTTATGGCATCTTATAAAATGAATATGTTTATTAAATTACAAAATAAGTTGAATAAATTAATTATTTATTTATTTGGAGTTTTACTTGCACTTTATGAACCAAATGATTAATTCTACACTTACAAATTTAATTATCTAGCGCGCACAGCAGCCGATATTCCAATCGTTAATCCATCACTAATAAAGAAGAACCTATAATTAATTAATGAATGATGAATTTTTTGGTAATGCTGGAAATTAAATCTAGGGCCCTCATAGGCCTTAACACGATAGTAAAACACGTTTATCACTGAGCTAACATATCGGACTTTTAGAATTTGACTTTATGTTGCTATAACCAGGAAAAAGTTTAGCTTGATTAACAAACAAAAGTATTTATCGTATTTATATAAAATATTAAAAACACAAGACAAGTCTATTATAAATTTTATAATGAGATACAACTAATAATGTTTGTCCAACAACTTCAATATATTTTAAATTTGTAGATGTATTCATACAAAACTATACCGAAAGAAATGGCCAATTATTAAAAATATATTACGAGCCTTCAACGCAATTTAAACATAGGCCGTTTTTAGTAACCATACATATACTATATGTATATATATACTATATGTATATATATACTATATGTATATATATACTATATGTATATATATACTATATGTATATATATACTATATGTATATATATACTATATGTATATATATACTATATGTATATATATACTATATGTATATATATACTATATGTATATATACTATATGTATATATACTATATATATATCCTATATATATACTATATATATACTATATGTATATAGTATATATATATCCTATATATACTATATATATACTATATGTATATAGTATATATATATCCTATATATATACTATATATATACTATATGTATATAGTCTTGAAAACAGGCATATGTACAAAATGCGACTAGTCTTCAAAGATCAAGGTTCCGTTAAATCGTATTCGTAATCGTATTCGTTAATACTGTCAAATATGGTAGCTATCCGTTTTCAAAAAGTTGGATGCTGGGTTCAGGAATTTGGTACGAATCGGTTCCAATCAATTTTTTCCAAACGCTTTGTCCAACTTCAGAAACAAAGTATTGCAATTTTAATAAAAGCAATTTATACTTTTAACGATTTTTATAATATGGGAAATTTTGGTTAGAATATTGATGCTTAGTAGGCCTATAATTTTTTAATAATCTAATATAATTTTCAGAATTATCAATATTGGGGACACCATTAGGCTAGTTAAAATGACGTGATTTACTATACTTTATGTAAAGTGAGTTAAGTTAAAATGGAATAAAATATTTTATATAAATACCTATCTTCTCAAAATTAAAGTCGTCTTGTATCAAAGACGCCATAAAAGAGACCTATACTAAACTATACAATTTAAAATTATCATCTCTTTGATTCAATAGTGAATTTGTTGCAATTTTCAGTCGTAAAGCATGAGGTTATCATTTAGATTTTAACGTTTCCATAAAAGTATGTTAAAAAAAAATGCCGTTGAGCATGACTTATATCTTAAATTTTTTATACTCATATTTCTAATAACACAAATTTATGTAAGATAATAGCTTTTTTTCATGAACAATCATTTTAAATAAATTATAGATTCCTACATAGACTAACGATAGCCCCTAATTATTCAAAAGCATTAATCTTCTACTGAGCTGCGTAATTCCCCCATGCCATTCTCAGGGCCTGACCTTGAATCCTACGAGCTACGTGGCTGCAGAAGGCGCAAATTAATGGGGGCGCCAAACAGGTAAAGGGATTTATTTATTTTGCTTTAAGGGCGAATATTTATTAGAGAAAATGTTAAAGATGAAACATCAATAAGGACAGTAGGGTCGAATCTTTGCGTGGTTGGTGATATAACACCCCTTCCCTATTCAAAGGGACTATTCCATCAAGTGACGCCAAACGTGGTGAGCGGAGAGCTGTAGAACACTGAACACCCCTTTCCCACTAAAATGGACTCGTCCATCAACTGGCGCCAACGCTACGCCCACAATCACTCTCCGCTGCAGCTTCGTTCAGTTTGTTTACGTCTGTCAAACGTACATCCAAGCATACTCGTCATTCATCAACACTTTCGTTTCTGTGCTGAGAAGTTTTGTTTTTGTATTAGTGATGTGTGTTTTCAATAGTGCTCAATTAAATAATAATGGCCGACGATAAAATAAATATCTGGAGCTTTTTTTTTTCGGAAAAGAAAGCTGCAAAACTCCAAAGAAGATGAGAGGCAAGCAAAGGCTTTAAAACACATCACATCACTGAAAGAAAGATTCCAACTTATGGAGAACCACAGCAAAAGCTTTGAATTTCTATATAAAATAGACAATCTGCGAACATGGGGTAGAGAGGATTTGAAGAAAACATGTGCAAATCTTGAAACTGTGTTGAGTTATGAAGAGGAACGTGACAATGATGGAAATGGTCTCTTCAACGAGCTCCAAATATTTACACCTATATTGAACTCCGGTACCTCTCCTCGTCTTTCATCACAAAAAATTGTTATATAGACTTATTTCCAAACATCTTTGTAAGCTTAAGAATACTTCTCACTCTTCCAGTGTCAAAGGCCAGTGGTGATCGGAGTTTTTCCAAGTTAAAATTCATAAAGACTTATTTTATATCAATAATATTTCAAGAACGGTTGAATGGACTAACTTTGATGGCCATTGAAAATAACATTCTCAGTTAAATGAATACGGATGCAATAATAAGGGATTTTGCCAAATTGAAAACCAGAAAAGTCTCTGTATAACATGAATTTTTCAGTAACAACAGAAACAAGAAGTTGAGCTAATAATTAATATAATTCTATTTTCTATCAGTAGAAAATACTATGAAAATATGCTTTTAAAAAAAATACCAACATACCTCATTGTCAAACTCAAACCTGTGTTAGTGTTAGACTTGAAACTTATGAGTTTATAATATGTTTTGACTTATGTTTTAATTGTACTTGTAAAAATACATTTTAGGTAGACATCTTAGTTGTGATTATTTAATAAAAATTGAGCAATTAATTATTAAAATTGGAACTTTGTTCAATATTCATCTAGAGTTATAGTTTCGCCATTGGTCATCAATATTCTTGGGGAAATTATGGATATTGAAGAAAATTGCAATTGTAATAATTATTTGCAGAGTTTTTGTCCATTGCAATTTCCTACACTTTTATTATCATTGAGGTGGGGAGGCAAAATATTGTTCACTTACACTTAAAAAATGTCTAGAGCCATCCCTGGCCATTCTGGTAATTTATTGATTCAATTTAAAGAATCACTCCATCGACAATTTTGCTTTATCATATCGTGATCGTGGAAAAAATCCATCTCGAGATTATGACTGTCTTTTAAATTTTATGTGATAACGAACCCATAAAAGTGGATTTTTCAATTCTCTCTGTCCCCATGTTTGTCTGTCTGTCTATCCCCATATCTGTCTGTCTGTGTCTGTCTGTCCCCGTCCACGGATCATAAACGGTTTGATGGATTTGATTCAAATTTGATATTTGAAATTTGTAGTGCTATACCCCAAAACTTTATTTTTACCCTAGCCTTGCTGATAAGTAATTTTGTTGGAAATTCCAAATTTTTCGAAAATGAATATAACGGTTTTGTTTAAAATGCACATCTATGGTTTGTTTGACATGGCAAATAGCACTTTTTAATTGGTTTTTGGGCAAAAATACGTTGAAGGGTTGTTTAAGGATTACTAATTTTTCAAAAACTTTAAATATTTTATAAATAGCTCCAACGATTCGGTTCCAAGTGAGTATTTTGGGAGTGTTCGAAATGAAAAATAATAAAGTGTACTTTTTTGGGGGTAAAAACGAATACATGGGTAGTTAACTGATAACTGATTTTTCAAAAACCCGGAAGTATTTTTAAGAAATGTCTCTAACGATTTGGTTCCGAATGGGTATCGTGGAAGTGTTTGTCATGAAAAATAGCCCTGTATACTTTGTTTTAAGTAAAATTTCGATAAAGGGTATTTTACTTAGGAGTGATTTTTGAAAACTCGAGTTATTTTGAAAATGGCCGAAACCATTTTGCTTAAAATATATATCTGAGGAGTGTTTGAATTTACATAACAAATAAAGCTATATAAAAGTTTTGGGAGGAAAATTTGGCTACTGGTAGTTTACTGATTACTTTTTTATTAAATTTACATGATTTTTAAAAATAGCTTTAGCGATGTGGTTCAAAATTGGTATCGTGAGACTATTTTACGTATCGATAATAATATATATTTTTTTCATCCGAAACAAATTTATTAAAGGGCAATTTACTTACAACGAATCATGGAAAATTCGAAAGTTTTGGAATTTAAAATGAGAATCTGTGAATAGTATTTTATAATGAATAAAGATACGTTTATATTTTTATAAATAATAAATAACTTAGGGTGTTGTACAAATAATTTATTTCTGTTAATTTAAGTTTGTTATATATGTTTAAACAATTTAGTTTTAAATGTATATATTAAGAGTTATTATTGTGACTAGCAAGATGATGTGTTTGTTTTTATGAGTATTTAAGGGTAGTTGAGTAAAAACCTACTTTTGAAAATTTTCTTCGAAGCTATAAAACACAACATGAGAAAATGTGTGCAATTGTGTCGTACCATTAATTTGACTCGAATAAAATGATTTTATACCGTTTTAAACTAAACCAAACTGAAAAGGGTGTAGGTTACTTCAATTTCTATTTGAAGTACTCGCCTTAATATGGGTGTATTCTTTCTTATAATTCTTTGTTTTAAGAACCCACCTCAGTGGCGTAGTTAGCTAACAAGTTAGTTTCGTGTTGAGCTAAACTGCCAAATACGGGGAGATCAAGGTTCGAATCTGAGTCTGATAAACTGTGGGGTTTTTTCCTAAGTGTTTTTCCACCCTCCCTCCACGTAAATGCGCATGTGCACTTCCTCTATGCTCAACTTTTCCAATTCCTAGCCTCTTATCGTAACAAGCACTTAGGGGTAAAACGCCAACGGCTAGTAGAACTGGTGCTAAATACAAAATAAATAATTTCTTATATGAGGACAGGTTTGACCTTGCTATGACTTGACTGTTTTATTTTTCATAAGAAGACAGAAATGACCTTGAATCTTTTATTAGTGTTTCGTAAGAGCGAATGTAGCTTAGTCATCTCGCTTTAAAGGCCCGTTGACACGATGTTAGTTGACTAATGCAAGTACACTAATTTGGCTGCGCGCGCACAACTTGCACCGTGTAAACAGACAGGCAAGCTACTAACAAACAAGTCCACTTGCAAGTGAAAAGGTTGGCCACCTTCCAACTTTACTAATGCAAGTATACAATTCAAAATGGCGGCAATTAAAAGATTGCTGTGCGGGAGACACTTATTTGTGGAATGTTATGAAAATAATGAGTTTTTGTGTAATTTTAAGCACAGGATTTATAAAGAAAAGAATGCTAATGATATTGCAACAGAGGATATTGTAAAGTGATATCAGGCGTACATATTCTCAAGAAGAGTCCAAAATAAAATGATACGTAAATATTGCAAATGTACCTTGTGAGAGATATTATTTAATATCGGTAATTTTATCAAACCATTATTTCCTACCAACCAACGTGGCATGTGTAATTTTTTTACATACAATCACAAAATATAATAAAACATTGTAGTACCGTGATTAGTTCCGGCAACATAATATTCATGTTATCGGCAAGTAAGGTATGAATGGCTGGCGGTTTTCACGTGAAATCACCGGCACGCTTTCCAATATCCGTATTTGACACTTTAACCAAACTTTATAAGTTTTAATTAATAAATAATGTTCAACCCATACACTTCAAACACTTTGTAGTAATGCTTTGGAAACTTGAGTAGATACACAACATAATATTATTGTCTCATAGCAAACCAGATAGTTTATATTTAAACCAATCTACAAATTAATTTATTATTTTTTTTAAGGAATATTTTAGGCCTAGCTAGCTAGCTAGCATTTAACAAGATATTTTGTTATCGGTATACCAACATTTAAAACATGGTTAAACCTGGGTTAGGCCTATTTATAAAAAATGTCCAACCTAGTTTGGTTGTATTGGGATTTATTGAATTTATTTGATTTTAATTTTATTGATCATGTATGCTAAGTAAGGTAACACATCAAGAAAAATAATATAATAATTATTTGGGATCAATTGAAAAATATTTTAATGTATTAAGGAATTAAGAAATATTATACATACTAATCACAAACGTTTTTATGTTATCTATATAAAACAATTTTTTAATAGGTCAAATAATTATGATACATTGCGTTTACTGAAAAATTGTAATTTATTTGGCCGCCCATTCCTATTCTAAATTCACCCTTCATAGCTCCTAACACATAAGTGTAATTAGTATATACGTATTAATAACCCGAACGAGAAATCATACGCAGTGATGAAAAAAATGTCTCCAATAGAGAGATCAGTTAGCACCACTTCATTTTCAGCCATGTTTTTAGAAGCGATACTAATACATAAGTGAAAAATGCGTGTCAACACAACTAGCATGTTAGTAAGCTAATACTAGTAAACTTGCATTAGTCCACTAACACCGTGTCAACGAGCCTTTATATAAAGAGGACTAAAAACGGGTCAGAATTTATATTATGTCAAGTTAAATTAAATTCTAGTAGAATTATTTTTTTTTAATTTAAAATGACACCTGAACACGAGAATTGAGCCCGAGACCTTTGGCTTAATATGCCAATGCTCTAACCACTGAGATATCCAGGAGTCGTCCCGTGCCAAGGTTCATTATTCACTCATATTTTAAGGAGTCATTATTCACTCATATTTTAAGGCAGAGTCTGTGATGGACGTGCAAAAATCGTCGGCTACAAATGTGTGATCAATTAAAATCGCGAGCTATCAGATAACGCAGCCACCTTCGACTCAGGAAGAATTTTTGCTGGTAATAGTACAATTATTATAAATATACGGGTGCGCATATTATGTTGGCTGCCTTCAAATATGAATGGAGAATTACCCTGGGCACGGGTTGATTTCTGGATATCTCAGTGGTGAAAGCATTGGTGTACTAGGCTAAAGGTTCCGAATTTAATTCCCGTGTCCGGGTGTCAATTTTCAATCTAAAGATTATGATATCTAGATGTGGCTATAAGCTTAGTTGTAAAAACAATAATAATAGCTTTGCTATTTAATCCATCATTAATTATTATTGCTTACACTTAGACTTGTTTTAGATAAATACTTTAATTTTTGGGAAAGGGGGGGGGGCTAGTTGATTAGGTTTACGTACAAGTCTGTATACTAGGCGGGAGGGGGGGGACAGTGACAAAATACCCACGACCTCCACAAACTTATTTATGAATATAGTTATTCTATCCAGTTTGTCTCATAGCACCCTATCTCTCTCAGGTCTATCCAAATGTTATCCTCCTTCCATCTGCATCTGGGTCTTCCCGGTGGTCTTTTCCCATTGGGTTTGCCATTCAATACCTTGAACGCGGTTCTAGATACTCCCATTAGCGCTGCATGATCTGTCCACCGTAACCTGAGAGATTTTACTACCCTAACAATGTCTGGTGATGACTGCAGGGTATGCAACTCTAATTATGTAGCCTACTCCACTCCCCCCTAATTTCATTCCTTTTTGGACCAAATATCTTCCTAAGCACCTGTTTTATGATCACCTTACATTTATGTTCGTGAATTGAAATTTGGTTTGGTTTAATTTATTAAACAATAAAGTAACCGTCAAAAAGTTTGGATAAATTGCTAATAGGAAAAAATAATATGACATCAAAGCATACTGTAAAAAAAATATGTATGGGAAGTTTGCATCCAAAACAATATCCAATTTAGTTTATTGTTTATGTATGCTTAAACTTATTACTCAAATAATACAATCTATGGCGTTAGTAGTTATGTGTTAATATCTAATAATGTCCCTCCTTCAACCTTGATGTATATTTATTACTGATAAAACTTGTTATCAGAAAATCTACTTCAGATAACTTCAATTAAAAGATAGCACTTAAGAACAAAAATAATGTGGCGCAGTAAATTAGAATTATTCCTATAACTAGGTTTACTATGTCACCCAGATAAAATTTATATATTCTAAATGATAACAAAAATTCAAAATCATACAAAAGCTTATTACTTAATTATATAAACATTATAAATCAAGCAGGGTAGATATTTTCAAATTATTTTGACATTTTATAATTAGAAATAAAATTTTAAAAATCACACAGAAAAAGATTAGAATTCAAACCAATTTTAAAATATGGATCTTTTTGTCTTTTGTCTTGTAATTTTGTTTATGTTTTGAGCGCCGCACCCTACTACCCGTTCGGAATATATGCTTGTGTATTAATTACGCAATGGTTTTAGGGATTAGGAAGGATATGATTAGAGGAAGTGGAGTCACATTTGCATGAAGAGAGAGAGAAAAAACCTCTATTTGAAGAACTACCCTCAGTACACTAAGCGAGATTTGAACCTCGATGTCCCCGTCATCAGCGGTCTAGTCTATTGTGAGAATAGTACTTTAGACCATGCGACCGCTGAACTGGATTTTGGTATTGTATTTATTTCTAGAAGGTTAGTTGGCGTTGAAGTTATCGTGATTTAGTAAGTTAATAAGGTAATTTAGTTAGAGTTGTTGAAAATTAAACTGTGTATCTCTATGTTGAAATAAATAGTATACAGACATATGCAATATTAAGAATAACATTGACGTACAATATTTACATTAATATAATTTAATTTCTTTAGGTATTAATTAGTTTGTAGAATTACTCCATACATTATTATGAATAATCCAATGTTTTTAAAAATTATATTCTTATGAATATTTTAAGAAATTTTAGTACCGACTTTAAATAAATTACTTGTATATGAAAAATACAAAGATTAAATATTGTTTTTTAAGTATCTTCAAGTTAAGGAGACAGGTTTTCCCCCGTTTATCAGTGGCTGATAAGAATCTTAAACCGTATCGTCTAGAGAATTAAACATAACATTTTTAATAAAATCACTAAAAAGAAACTACATTCATTACTAAACTTTCAAACGTGTACTAATTTTTTTTATCTAAAATGTAATTTGCTTTAATCAAACGTTCCTAAAATATTAGCTGAATCAAAAATCAAGAAATTTAATACTAATGAGTTAGCAAGAAATCAAAATAGAATATGGAGAAAATATGCTCACGTTTGCATAGTATAAGAGTTTAGATCCGTTTATGAAAAATTAATTTAATACACCCAGATGAAATTAGAATCCTGTCCTCATCGTCACTGCCAAATTATACCAAATGACATTGACGGGCTACCGTTTCAGAAGGGACGCCCAACTGTATTAAATAGTACTTACTTTCCTTGGAGACTTTTGATTTCCCGATGAGATGAGATGATGTTGATAGTGAGTATGAGGCTAAGAAACCAGTGCGGAAACACTTAAACCTAACTTAGGCCTAATTAAACCATTGCCTGATGACGCTTAGTGTAGTTCCTCTTTCAGGAAAAATACGCAAGGTAAAAGCAGGGAATCGAGCCCGGGACCCCTAGACATGTAGCCAGGTGCATTGACCATTACACCATAGTACCAGTTTGCCGAATGTGCTGAGAGTGGTTTTCCCTTAATGGTTTTCCACTCCTCCTCAAGCATATAAATGTATATTTTTCACTCAATTCAACATTACTCATCCATAACCTATTTAAGTAAATATGTGTTTTTACCGGATGGGTGATAAGATGCATAGCACTATATATATATAGTTATTTCCATTCGAGTTGAGGTTTGTGGGCGTAGACTATTGAATGAATAGTGCTATTTCTTATGTGGAAAAAGTGGGTGAGTGGGTGACTGGGAAAGTCTTTTGAGTGTGTATGGGTTTGGGTGTGTGGCTAGGAATAAGGGCGCAAAAAGATAAGACTCTTTAGAAAGAATAAACCTCTTTTATTGCTTGTTGACGCAGCAGAAAAGATCAAGTAAAATTTAGAAAAAAAAAACCAACAGTGACAAGATAACCTGCCTCTTTTAGTGATAAAGAGAAAGAGGCAAAGACAAAAAAAAATTGTAACGGTTGTGGGACAGAGAAAGAAAATTTGAAATTCACGAGATAGTCGACCAACCACGGCGGTCCAATCTTCACTACGTCACAAGCGACGACAAGGGAATGAGACCAACACGACGAGATAAAAGAAAGGGAATAAATATGGCATTTAGAGAAGGTCGAATGGGATATTTGTTGCTCTTGTATTATTGAAGACTGAGAAAGGAATAATACTTGATCATATTTTGTGATATTATATTGGCACCACCACCCGCCTCTGTGGCGTAGTTGGCTAACGCACCAGTCTTGTTGATCCAGACCACCAAGGACGGGGAGATCGAGGTTCGAATCTCGGTCGGGTGAACTGGGAGTGGTTTTTCCTAAATGGTTTTCCACTCTCCCTCCACGCAAATGCGGGTTCACTTCCTCTAAATTCAACCTTCCCAATTCCTAATCCATTAGTGTAATTAGTACTTAAGCGTATAACCCGAACGGGTAGTAAGACGCGATGCTAAATAAAAAAATAAAAATATATTGATACCAAGAAATAATATTTGTTATCTTGTGTCATTAACTTACGTATTTAAAAAAAATTAATATATTAAAATCCATTCATAAGTGCTGTCTTTATATACAAGGTATTCATTTTTTTGCCACCTACATAGGTGCGCATATGGACTAAATTTCAAGCTTATCTAGTTTGGTTTGTTGGTGGCTAAAATTCTGTCTGGAACCCAACGATATTTACTGGAGGAGGTTTGTCCTAAACTCAGTCTTACTTAAGCTCCTCGCAAATGTTGGTACACATTCCTTTAAATTCTACTTTACTCATAACTACCTATTTAGCTTATTTTATAATTACCCGCTTCGGTGGCCACGTAGAATAACGCGCTACTCTCGCAGTAGACTAGACTGCCGATGACGGGGAGATTGAGCTCCAAATCTCGGTCGGGTATACTGAGGGTAGTTTTACTAAAATAGTTTTCCACTCTCCCGCCACGCAAATGCGGGTACATTTCTTATACATATAACCTTCCTAATACCTAAAAACCATTAGCGTAACTATCACATAAGCGTATAACCCTAACGGGTAGTAAGACGCAGTGCTAAAAAAAATATTATAAAGCTCTGAGGGGTGTAAAATAATAATGTGCGTTCTGACGATATAAATACGAGCGAATCAAAATATGGTAAAAAGGAGTTTAAAAAATAATTACATTTATTTTTTTCCCAAAATGGCGATAGTCTATAAACGCACCAGGATTGATTTAATTTTAAAGTGGTTTTTCATTCAGTTCCGTGTTGACCTCTAGGCAGAAGAAAATATTGTTATGTGGGATTCCTCGGTATCTTAGCCTCGTTGACAAGACCCAAGTACACTTGGACAAAGCAAGCTTGGACGCTGCACGCGCATCACTTGGAAACTACTTGGATCGTGTCAACAATTCATCCCAGCCCACTTGGACGGGGAGTCTGTATCCAAGTTGAGTAGGACGGCGGCCAACTTACTTGGATTCAAGTAGAACTTTGATGGGATTCAAAATGGCACCGTCTCAACAAAAACGGAGAGTGAACCCTGTAAATGGAATGTTATAAAAATAATCAAATGGACGGGTAGGCAAAATGTAAGGTTCATGGAAATGTATGAGGTAGAGGGAGTGTTATGGATTGTAACGAAGAGCAGATATTGCAGCTCTCGTGTTAGTATTAAGTTTTATTTTTGCACTGCATCTTAATAACTGTTCAGGTTATACGCACTCAAGTTCTTGACTTAGTGGTTTTATAGATCCTATAAACTTGCACGGTAGTTAATCGTAGATAAAAGTGACTTCATCTTCAACGGCTACTTCGCGAAAGAAATTTGAGGAAGCTTCAAGACCCTCAAGTATCCAGTTCCAGGTCTAAACTTTCTTTTTTCTATTTTATGAACTTTTTTTTATAGATTTCAACTTCCTGTATGAGAATATCAGCGACCGCTCCGATACCCTCCAAAACCACCCCTATGACACTCTACTCAAAACCCTATGTAAACGTTGATCAGACTTGGAAGCTTTTTAGTTGCACAATTTGCCGCTATTTGAGAAAGCATTGTGATCGTTGCGGATAGTTGTGACGTTCTATAACAGCAGCTGTTCAGATTTATAAGATTTTATTTCTGCACAATGGCTTTACATATCAAAAATAAAAATTAATGTAAGTTTCTAGATTGTTTTAAAACTGACGTGTCAATGTTTATACGCCCTCAAATTTTGAGAGACGCGATTGTGAAAAAAAAAAATACAAGAAAGATGTCTGGTCAAGAGAACTTTAGAAAAAAAATCTAATTATATATTTTGTGAAAAACATTTTTGACCAAAAGATATTCTACGAGAGTGTATTGTAGCAGATATCAGTTACCACCACTCCTATGTCGTTGGATACTTGTATGTTTATTTATAAAGGTGGTTTTTCTACTGCCTTAACTTTAGACATTATTTACATACCAAAATAAAAAAGTCGATTTTTAAATTGGGGATGGTACTCTAGAACTGATACAAATAAAACACTTTATTTTCTCAAAACAGTACATTATTAAGAAATTGCTACTAACATTTATGCTTGCAAATAAACGTCAAATAAAATGATACTATAATCATTTTTAGGTCTATTAAAAATAATATGATTTTGTAATATTCAGACATCTCATTAGAATCAAAATCCAGACGAAGGGCTTAAACGACAAGTTTTTTTTAACACTGTTGTTCAAAATTTGAATTTATTTGCACATGAAAGGCTAGAAAGGTTAAGTAAGAAGGGGATGATGCTCAAAAACCTTACCCATACATATGTCCCTTTTTGTTGTTAAATATTAAAAATTTGATAATTTTTTGTATAAATATACTCATAAAGATATGGAGAATCGATAGAAACTAAAATTATATTATTTACTATATAAAGTATTTAATAATATTACATTAAAATATTAACACTATTTGTTTAGTTTTTTAATGGTACTTGCCAAAAAAGTATTAAATTATTCATAGAGGACTGAAACTGCTCATATCCTGGCATGTTAAACTCTCTTAATATGACTGTACTATAGCTTGGTAGTAACAATCGATATGTTGCTGCAAGTAATATTACTACTACAGTAATTTAATTAATTAATATTTAGGGATGACACTATCAACAATTGTTCTGACACTTAAGTCAAATATAGTATTTGAAAAATGTCTACTTGAAGGCTGGAAACAAACCTGGGACATTTTAAAGACGGTAGTACCAAAGTACTATGTTTAAATCTCATTTTTTAAATAATAAAACAATATTGAAACTTTATAGACTGTATGCTAGAACGAAATGAGAAAAAAGGTGAGTGGTATTGATTTGCCTCGGTATTGAGCCTTCTGCAAGAACATTTCCTTTAAGATAGCTTATTAACACCACTCACACTTTCGAATGTAAATTAATATTTTTTAAATCCCCTCAAAAATCACACTTCTCATTCACTCTTCACGTTTGCTTATATCATTCTTGCATTCTGCCTTATCCCTTTACTTAGGAAAGACTCTAATTCTCGTATTCAGACAAATTACCCTAAATGCTACTCATCAGGATTAAATCAAAAATCTCCTCAGATGCTATTAGCTAGATTGTAAGAATGATTGATGCTTTAGTACCCTCATTCATAAATACATTTTTAAATAATAATTTATAGACATGTTTATATGACCAAATTTTACCAAACAAATAATTAGCATGTGATTTATAGCACAGTATTTCAACTTTAAATTATCTTACATCTATGAGCAAATGATTAATTGTAATTTGTATGTTATCATTTGTTACGAGCTATTCTTTTTATTCACTAGTTATCACATATGGGATAGAATAATTACTGTCTAACAGTAAAATGTAAGCTTGGAGGTTCAAACTTGTCTTCAAAATTTAAATCGTGTGCACGCGCTATTCCGCAACGACACTAACGCCATTTGGCTTCAAGTTCTGATCACTGGAACTAAAGAGTAGCCAGACCCGTATATCTTAGGGCCAGTTTCATAGTCAGATTTAGTACGCCTAAAGTGCGAGTTGATACTAAATACAGGACGACACCTACCTAGACCAAAATGGAATTAGCCAGTTTTGCATATGAAACTGGCCCATTCCATTCAATTTCAGGTAGGTGACGTCTTTGATTTAGTATAGCGCCGCACTTGAGGCGTACTCAATCTGACTATGAAACTGGCCCTTAGACTCTGTCCAAAACCAAATCCGACATCTTTTTGATGTCTACATAATCGTCCAAGTGACTAACCGTGGCAATTAACTTGGACCAAGTGCACTTGTACAAGAACACTTTGACCAAGTTGTGATCCAAGTATACTTGGACCGCGTCAACGTGGCTTTAGGCGTAGTCAGAGTAAAAATATATTCTTATTATAAAACATTATTTTGTTGGTATGCAAACATCTTAAGCAGACCACCTCGGTAAATAAGAAAGTGCCTTTCAGCCGTTCCACTCATATTGGATTTTTAAAACACTGTTTAGTATATATAAGTTCTTCATTAACATAAATAAATTATCTGTTCAGCAAAACACATAATCAATTAGTTGGTTAAAACCCAGAAGATTAAAATGGCCGCCAATGAGTTTTCAAAATACTCTCTAAGCCTATGTTGTCTTCTGATTCAAATGTAATTTTAAAACTAAAACTATGAGCAGGGAATGATCCTGAGCACGAAATGAATCATACACTGATGTGTCATGGAGTGTTGCCAACGTAAGCCAAGCTTGTTATAACCGTACCTCTCGGTACCTATTTAACCAATCATACATAATCTCTGGTCTACATAATATCTCGTATTGGTAAATGTATTTACGTTGATATCTGACCAAAGTATGCCTTACTGAGTGGTGAGAACATATTACAGGTAAAGTTTAAATTATATTTGCCTAACTTAACAACCCTCTACGACATGCCACTTTAATATTGTATAGGTTGGTAGGTGTCACATGCTCAAAGTCAAAGGTTTTGAGTTCAACTCCTGTGTTCAGGTGCCATTTTTTTAAAGATATATTTAAATATATTTATGTCAACGGTTAGCAATAATAATTTCATCAAATTGTGTTGTTTAAAAAAATAGTTATCCTAACCGTTAACATATTTCCTTTGAAAAAATATATTCATGTTCTACTATAGATATATGAACGTGGAATGGAGAACGTTGATGGTTCTGAAAGAACGAGGTTAAGTTCCAATAATAAAACTAGCCCTAAAGGAAGTAACATTCATAAATGTAAAAACTTATTTCAACCCAAGTGTGTATGCGTTGGGAAGAAAGGCAACCAAATGCATGTGTTTTATCGTCCCTTCCCTTGAAATAGGGTATTTCTATGCAAATTTCTCAATGTGCCTTTTCTTCTTATTCGTCTTCCTCTCACCCATGACCCCAGGCTTCACTTCTTATCTTCTTTGTTGACTTTTTTTCTTATGTTTATTTCTTGTTTTTATTTCCAAAATCCCCTAACAATCTCTTCCTTGTCTTGCCGAAGCCACTTATACCGGGATTTTTGATGGTTGGTCGTGGTTATTTTCACGTTTACTTCCTGAACCAATTCATTGCACGACTTAAAAATCGATATAATTGTAGAAAAAACCCATCTGATTCTCCAACAAATCAAATCATCACTGTAATGAAGATAATACGTTATTTCAAAAAATATTAGCTTTTTTTTAAGGTTGTGCTGCTAATGAAAAAGGGAGCCTACTAACTTGAAAAATGTAATCTAAGTGATTATGCTTTAAACAGGGTAGTAAGCTTTAATTCAAATATTTTTCTATTCAAGTTTAAATAAATAAATAAAATACATATGTGTTGACGTTAAAAGCTCGCTTTAAAATAATAGATTCTTGTTAATATTTGATTTGATCCAAAACTAACTGATAGACTATTATTTGATCAATTTTACGAAGCTCCATATAGTAAAGGCTAGTTTACATAGGCCGAGTGCTAAGGAAAACTACTGGAGAAAGTTACTGGAGTGATCTTATCAAAAGCCAGTAATCATTCAAGTGGCTGTTCACACCTGTTTAGTTGGACTACTTTGTTTACTATTTTTTTTTTTTGTTAACAGTCACAAATGAATAGACTTTCTTTGGAAAAGATAATTAAAACTACATTTGATAGGTTGCACGCTCAGATTTTGGCAAGACTTGATAAAAGGAAGTAAATAAGAAAAATATGACCATAGCTGTACTTCAAGAATGTGTACTTACTCCTATTCCAGATCCTTATATTTCTATATCTTGCGTTTTGGTTTCTATAACGCATGCTAGATTTTTCAAAGAATTCATGGTCTTGGTAAATTTAAAGAAACCCTATATTGGTGTTTTCACTCCACTTATTGGACATGATTTATAAATAAATATTACAAATATAATTCATATTTAAAATAAGTAATTTAAATCGATCATTAAGCTACTTTTAACACCACTTCCTTCCCGTTCAGGTAAAACACATGTACTAATTGAGCTAGTGTCCTAAAGATGAGTAAAGTTGAATTTTTAGGATGTGTACTCGCATTTGCGTGGAGGGAGGGTGGGAAAACGTTTAGGGAAAACTATCCTCAGTAGGCCTGAACGGGATTCAAGCCCCCGTCATCAACAGTCTAGTCTATTGTGAGAGTGGCATCTTGAACCATTCGACTACCGGAGCGGATAATATAAAATATTAAATATCTAGAGAACAACCAACATAAAGCACCATACTCAAATACTGGACTGGAAAGCAAAGTGCTTGTTCACACAGGTCGAGTAGATGATCTAGTGTACGTACATTCCAGTAAGAGGTCAAGGGGTGTGCGGGAAGGTACTTGAGCCAGTAGATAGAAATGCTTTATATTCACTTGACTCGCTTACCTGCTAAAAAAAACTAATACTAGCTTTGCTGGAACAGATAAAACTGTTGTTTACACAATCTAGTTACTAGCTACATCCCCCCTCCCCCCAAAAAAAGGTGATTCAATTCTTTATTCCCCCTTTCTCTTTCCTTCTTACCCAAGATTTCATCTTCCCCCTCAGCCCCTTTCCATCATCCACCTAACCCCGGCCTGCCTTATTACGATATTAGAGTTGTTAGTCTCGCTAACCTCAAGAACTGTCAGAAACTCGACGGTTTAAATGTCGACCAGGATTCACGACATTTTGCGCCGCTGACGCTGAATCTACTTGTATTGTGCCTGTCTCCGACGAAGCTCGTTGTTGCGTGTAGTGAGCTCGTAATTAATGGAACACCGTTCGCTATCTGTCTCGAGCAACGTTGGCTCTTCATCTCTGCATCCATCGCCTCTCTTGTTGTGGCTATCAGGAGGATTCATTCGTGAATTCTATTCAACCAAGATTACGGCGTCTTACCCTCCCTCCTTTCCCCCTCTTCCACCATGCTTGGGATTAAATAAAGACATCCTGTGTGCACCAGACTAATTACATGTCACATCGGTGGTGTGCTAATTGTTTTTGATTCATAGTTATAATAAAGGGAGCCAGTTTGTCACTTCGTGCCTTCTATTCCACAGTGATAACAATTTATTCTGAAGAAGAATGTTGACGATAAAACAGTTGCGGAGACCAATATTTAATGTTTTCACTGTAAACATTTTTAATTATAGTGTTTTTTTAATCACTATTTAATTATTTTAAAAGTATATGTATGTTATTCATGCTAGAGTTTATAAAGGTTGATTTTTTTGACAATTTATCTAGATATGACTCTACACTACCCCATTTATAATATATTATAAGCATTTAAGTATCTGAATAGATTAAAATCTTGCAGTAGACTAGATTTACGATGACGGGGAGATTGAGGTTCGGATCCCTATCGGGTGAACTGAGGGTGTTTTTTAAAAATGATTTTCCACTCTCCTTTCTGGCAAATGATGGCACACTTCCTCTAAATATACCTTCCTAATCCCTAAGCCAACTAGCGCAATTAATACATAAGCGTATAGCCCGAACTGGTATTAAGACTCGGTTCCAAAAAAAAAAGTTTAAAAAATAAATGTACTCTTTATAAACTGTTAATTGTCTTTTTACTTTCTCATCTAGAGAAGATATTGTAATAATGAAAATTTTCTCTTCCGGGACTAGGTATTGACATTTGATGCACACACAGACTCAACAAAGTGGGTTTTACAACACATATGTCTCCACGTATATCATCTGTCTTTCTGTCGCTTGGTACCCGGGGCAACATACAGAATGGTTTGACGGGTATATGAAGGCATTGTATGTTAAAAGGTCTTCAAAAATCAGTATACAAACAAATTGTGATAATGTGTTTAAAATCAATTACTGAATTTGCTCTTTGCTCTAAAGTCTATCAAAAAATGTTTGCTCTAACTTTCCTCTCGATCTATTACTTTAAAAAAAAAGTAGGCCTGTATAAACAAATGTTTTATTTTGTCAAAGTTGTTCATAGCAATAATCTAAAGTTGTAAAATATGAGCACTATATGTTATATTCAGTGATTGTTTGTTTTTGAAACGTTGAAAATACTAAAGGAAGGAAGGATTGGTGAGGCTATACAGACAAGATGACTACCAAGAGGAAGGGGTTGTTACTGGTAGTCAGCGCCGCGGTGCGGCGATGCCCGGTACCAAGCAGCAACGCACACAGTATACCATGCTGTGTCGTTACCTAGCCCCCCAACTCGACAGATTTATGGCTTACTAAAGCGTGATATATGTCTGACTCTAGCAGTACTAAGGGGTGGCTAGAGCGGGAGTTATGGCGGGAACGGAGGGAGCGGGGAAAAGGAACGTTGAAGGGGTGGAAGGGGTATAGAAGCTAGAGAGAGAAAAGGTAGGTAGAACACGTGCCAGGCTGACAAACTGCAACGTTGGTGATTTGTTTCCTGTTTTTCGGCGCGCATATAAACATTTGCCAAGATGGGGGCGATACATATCCCCCCCCTTTTTTTTCTATCAATATCGTAAAATGCACTTATAGCTACGTCGTTTCACATTCTTCACCATCAAAAACGCGTTCTCTCCCATTCTAGTACACGCTGTGATCTCCCACCATCCCGTTTCCCGCTCAAACCTAGTGGAGGATTGGAGGGGAACCTCGATTCCACTAAAAAAACATTGGTTCATGTCCAATCTACCCTAGAAGAAAAACACAGCCATGAAATTATATTTGGCACTTATGTATTCAAATCACTTGCTGCAAATGAACAAAAACCAACTAACACAATTTACATGTCCGGTTTCTAATTTAATCACGTGACAGGAAGTGTTTCGCGTACCATGTTAACCTAATAAGCCACCAAAGGGGAGAATTTACAGCCGAAACATAGCAAAAAGATGGTGCGTGAGTTTAAACATCTAGAAATGTAGACTGTCACGATCGAGATCGTGGAACATTTGTTTATCTTCAAATACACACAAAATGAACTGGTTTTGTACGAATTGCGTGATAGGGATGGATAGTTATCATGAGGACTATTAATTTATAATAAAATATACTTATTCAACCAAAAAAAAATTTTAGCACCGCATATTTGTACCCGTTCGGATTATACGCTTATCTACTAATTACGCTAATTGTTTTAAGGATTAAGAAGGTTATATTTAGAGAAAGTGTACCCACATTTGCGTGAAGATAGAATGGAAAACTATTTTGGGAAAACCACCCTTAGTATACCCGACTGAGATTCGAACCTTGATCCCCCCGTTATCGGCAGTCCATTCTAACACGACATTAGCGCTCTATACCATGCGGCCATCGAAGCGGGCTTTAATAAAATTGACGGTTAATATGTCATTGTTTTAATTAAGGTCAAGCACCATCAGAAGGTACAAGGACTTGGAGTCAATCTCGTAATGGACAGGTCAAGGTTTTAAATAGATCAGATTCACATATCGATTACCATTCCAGTGATTTTCTAAATGATTGTATTGAAAAAAATTGAAAGAAAATAAAACATAAATTCACAAAAATTAGTTTGGATGCAGGAAATGTATTTTTAACTAATCTTATTAGTAAATACTCAAAACCAACTCAGCCATAAAGTAATTTATATTTATGTAATATATATCTTTTTTTATAACTTATTGTAAATTATATTATCTATACATGTATATAATCTATGCTACTTGTAACACAAGTGGTTGTCCGAGTCGTCTGAGGTATTGTGTGTCGATCACAGACTTATTTTTTGTATCCTGTTATATCACAAATCATTTGATATGTATCTATATTCTTATCTATATTATTAAAATGAAGAGTCTATCTGTCATGAGTGCTGCGCGATATCTACAGTACGCAGAGGTCTGAGATTTATATATTTATAACCCAAGGGCACGAACATGTACAATCGAAGCCGGAATTTTAAAATTAGAGG
>CABFWO010005587.1:0-45677 GCA_902155825.1 Timema genevievae | reverse complement strand
AAGCCATTACCCCGTGAGATTTTTCAACGACTGTGTGCTGATCTGGTAACCGAGTCTTCCTGAAGTGGTGAATTAATTTTGTTTGTTTGTATGCTCAGTGTGTGTGTGTATATATATATTGTGTTTAACAATGCAACTATGACATAAGTAACTTTCTTTTTGGGTGCTCATTAAGGGAGTGTGTCAGAATATTGTAATTCGCGCCTAAATACCCATGCTGCACTTTGTTTCACTCTGGTGGTAATCTTGTCAACTACTGTATATCATGTCTCTTTTGTTTTGTCAATAATTGGTTGAATTTTTGTTGTCGCTAAAGATGGAGAATTATCACAAATAATAATTCTATTTAAAACGCTTTCAAAATTAAGTTTATTTTTCATAAGTTTTCAAGCTCCAAAATAATTCTGCTTTAAGCTCATTGATGTGGTGTTGCCTTTCTTCCTGATGATGTACTCCTCAAAATCCATGTTCATTTGGTTTTTGAGTTTCATAACCCATGGTTTGCTTTCTTCAAAACGGAAACAAATCTAGTCTGTGCACTTAATGTTTGCACCACTTATACATGTTTATTTTGTCAGTGTTCACCAAATCAGTTTTTATAAGTGTCAAGTCATAAAAGTCATCTCGTTGCATTGGTGTTACACAGAACTTTTTCTTCTTTCACATTTCAAAATTATTTTTTTCCAGCTAGCAGGGTCATACAGAATAGGATTATTTCGTTGATACGTCTCGATTTTCGCAAAGTCTCTATCTGATAGCAAGAATGTATGTCCAGAAGTCAAGAACTAGTGTTAAATCTCAGAAAACTGGTTTGTGTGGATCAGATAAGACCACAGGGCCATAATAGTCCAATTTTTGTTTTGGCCTGCGCAGTTGTCTGAGAAAACCACAAGTTTTTTTTTAGCATCAGTGGTCTTTGCCTTCAGGTATGTAATGATGCAGCCTCCTATTTCGTCACTACCTCTACCTACAATACTCTCCTCCCACAGGAACTTGTATCCTAGGTCTTTCCCACAACAATTGGTACCCACGTTATAAGTCCATAACTTTCGTAAATAAAAAGCTGAAGAACACCTAAGCTTAGGTGTTGGTAGGTTTGTTGTAAGTCGACAGAAATCACATGAACAGAATCATCCTCTTTTGCCATTTCAGAATACTCGGCCATCTTTGATTTGAGTGAGTCTGCATACCGAAGATGACGTTCCTTGTCTCTTATTGCAGAATTTTTCTCCTCTTTAGTACCATTTTCTATTTTAACTTGCAGTGAGTCACAAGTCTCACATGTGTCTGATGGAAGCTTGAACCCATTATTACTCTCTTCGTTAAATATTCTCCTTTACTTGTCCTCAGAAACAGTAGGCAAATCTTTTTTCACAAAAAACTCAATGTACATATCATACAGAGTTTTAAGGTTCACGTTACATCCAAGTACACTCGATCTGTGTTTTGGACCCTACTGTAATGAGACTGATACTCAGGAAAGTCTTAACGTGTTCATGAACTCCTGCTATAGCTCAATCTGAGATTCGGTCAGCTCTCTTGTTATGTTTCCCCCTTTTATCCACAGGGGTGTGTCTATCTTTGACTTTATTTTCTTAATGATATTATCTACCCTGTCCCTGTGGTTCTTCAGACCATGAATACTCATGAACAACTTTTTGTTAATTCGTTGAGTATTTTCATCTATTCTCTGGAGTGGAACAAGGATGAGCTAAAAACTAGCTGAATTAAATAAATATACATTCTTCTTCTTATGATTAATATTTAAAATACATATTACAAACAAAAAACATATCATTGTTATTCTGACATAGGGGTAGGAGCCAGGTAGGGTGGGAGGCGTGTTAGGGGTGAGACAACTAGCTCTCACATTCATTGCATTGTATTACTTCAGCAACAAATATTTACCAACATATTTAACTCTCCTCCCAAATAGACCATAACTGAGACAAATATTTCTTAGCTATGGGAAAAAATATCAAATCTCATTGGCTGCGTTTGCAGTCACTGGCAGTCCCCTGCGGGCGGCCCTGACAATGCAGGATGCTTATTATAGAGAGAGAAAAAGAGGAGAATGGTCACAATTCAAGATATTCCCCAACACATGTTTAAATTTGTTCCTGAAATTCAAAGACATAACACTGCATTTATTTAGGTACTGGTAGACTACAATTTTTCAACTTTCTTGAATGTAGCTCTACAATGATATTTGGTTTATATATTTCATGCTAACACTTTGCGCAGAAAAACATTTTCCAGACACACACACACACACACACACACAAAATTGATTGCACTCTATATATTTTGTATTTTCTGTTGTAGTTAAGGTGAGGGGTCAGCTACAATTAACTAGTAGTTTCACTTGATTGACCTTTGTAAAACAACATGCAATTTCAATAGATTAATTATTAAATAAGCTTGGCTCTCTTCCTTTTTGATTATAAAGTAGGCTTATAAAAAAATCGAGTATGCAAATTACATCTTTGTGCAAGAATGAAAATCAATACTGTTTATTGTTTGCCTTGCATATAGCATGTGCATCAAACTACATATACTCATTTCTCTACTTTCTTGCAATGATGACAGGAAGTCTACAAATTAATTAATGTCTGGCTGTCAATTGTTTTGATGATTTTGGTTTTAAATTAACATTGTCAATGTTAATTGAAATACTTTTTTTGTCATCAATATATAAAGTTAAGTTTTTAATTTTCTTTACATGCTAACAACACCCTTTTGATCACATTTAGGTTAGATAGCCAAGGCTTTAATGTCAATATAGATTAATTACAGTTTGTCTACTGAGATGCTATTATAAATTATCATATACTGTAAACATTTTCTAGACATACTAAAATAATCTATCTTCCATTGTTTTACTGACCTGTCAAATTATTTTATATTGTTGATAAAACTGCGCAATATTGATCTTTATTAAAATTAACAGAAAATATATCAGCAAAACTCTTTTATTTGGTTATTTAAAAGACACTGCCTTTTACTATTGTAAAAAATGCATACTTCACATTGTTTTTTACATTTTGGTTATAGATATGGTTGGATAAGTATTAAAAGATAAAGATCATAGGCCATGTTGATCTTTTGTCATAAAAACATGCTGATATCTTTTCTTGAAGCATATAATAATAGGGAGATACTATATTCATGACATTTGTTATATTTAAAAAGTAATGTGCCATAAAACTGAGTTACATATTCTGAAGGGAGGTACCTTAGGAAGGGCATTATTTTTTTATTGATTTTCACATTTCCATGTTATCAAAACCACAAACATGGCCGTAGTCGGGGGTCAAAATTAAGGTACAAGTACAAATTAGGGGGCTGTGTTACCATAAAAAGCACTTCAGAGAGCTTCCAGAGGTGTTTATTATTTAGAGTTTTTTTCTGGCCTTCGGCAGTTATGGTGCTATGTTGTCATAAAAAAAAAATCAGATAGCTTCTAAAGGTGTTTAATATTAGAATTGTTCCTATTTTTCGGCAGTTAGGGGGCTATGTTGCCATAAAAAAAACACTTTAGAGAACTTCTAGAGCTGTTTAATATCTGGAATTTGTCCTAGCCTTCGGCAGTTACTGGGTTATATTGCCATAGAAAAACACTTCAGATAGCTTCTAGAGCCATTTAATATTTATAATTTGTCCTAGCCTCCAGCAGTTAGGGGGTTATGTTGCCATAAAAAAACACTTAAGATAACTTCTAAAGGTGTTTAATATTTATAATTTGTCTTAGCCTCCAGAAGTTAGGGGATTATGTTGCCATAAAAAACACTTCAGATAACTTCTAGTAGGTGTTTAATATTTATAAATTTTCCCAGCCCTCGGCAGTTAGGGTGTTATGGTGCCATAAAAGACACTTCAGAGAGCTTCTAGAGTTGTTTAATATTTATAATTTTTCCTTAACTTCAACAGCTATGCTACTATAAAAAAAATTTTTTAGAGCATCTAGAGGTGTTTAAATATATAGATTTTTCCTAGCCTCCAGCAGTTAGGGATCATGTTACGATAAAAAAAACACTTTAAAGAGCTTCTAGAGTTTTTTAAATATAGAATTTTCCTAGCCTTCGGCTGTTAGGGGGTCATGTTACGATAAAGAAACACTTTAAAGAGCTTCTAGAGTTGTTTAAATATAGAATGTTCCTAGCCTCCGGCAGTTAGGGGGTCATGTTACCACAAAAACACTTTAAAGAGCTTCTAGAGTTGTTTAAATATAGAGATTTTTCTTATAGCCTCCAGAATTTAGGGGGTTATGGTACCATAAAAAAGCACTTAAGAGAGCTTCTAGATCTGTTTAATAATTAGAATTTGTCCTAGCCTCTGATAGTTGAGGGTAGTGTTGCCATAAAAAACACTTAAGATAACTTCTAGAACTGTTTTTTATTTATAATTTTTTCTAGCCTCCGTCAATTGGGGGATGGGCTCACCAAACCCCCCCCCAGAAATTATTGGCTAGCTACGGCCTTGNCCCCTGAAATTATTGGCTGGCTACGGCCTTGACCACAAATTTGATTTTATATTGTTGCTAATCAAACAAACTAGTTAAAGTTAAAAAACAAAAGTTGAACTATTATAAACAGCAACCACCACAAAAAGAAATAGGCCTATTGTATCAAATCTCATTAATACCCTTGTTCCAATTAAGTCTTGTATTGACAATACCTACTTAATTTGAGTTAAAATGTACTTCCTTTGGTGCCCACACATGACATGTGAAGATGTTTATGTTCCTTTATTAAATACAATTTTACTATTGTAGCAGGTATTTAAGTTTAGTAAAACTATGGTTGTTATTTGTTGTTAACTTTTAAGACAAATATTTTTAAATGTCTGTTGGTCGTTTGACATCTATATGGCATTCAATAAATATAATATTAATCCCTTAGTGAATATTTTCTTCATTGCTTTTAAGTACCGTATTTAAATTTAATAAATAGCTGCAAAAATAATATAAGTATTATTTTTTCTAAAATGTATACTTTAGTGTTATTATCAGCGGTTATTATAAGTCCTAAAGGGCACAAGGGCACTTGCCCTCCCACCCAAACAACACGCCATACATACAAACAATTATAAGTTATAATAATACTATACAAGTTATATAAACAAAGGAAATTTTAAATGAAAATAAACATTTTCTAGTTTTTTTTTTAATTATAATATTTAAAATTGCTGAGCAAAAACTTTTAAACAAAAATTTCTTCCTGATCGGAGCATAATATTGAGTGTTCCCCAATTTCCCGGCGGAATAGGGGGAGGAGAGGAGGAATATTGGTGCGCAGAATTCTATACTCAAGACTAAAGAGGGCACATGCTGATGTGTGCTCTTAATAGCATAGCAAGAGTGTGTGTGGTCCAGTCTAGTGTTGCCAACCTAGCGATTTTTCCCCCAGATCTAGCATTTTTCAGAGTGGGTCTAGTGGGGAAAATTATTAAATAGCGGCGAGTGGGATTTCTAGCCTTTTAAAATTATAGCTTAGCTTTTTTCTAGTAAAAATACATTTACAAATACATTGTTTTAGTTTTCTGTAATACCAGTTACTACTGTGACACCAGAACGCTCATTTTGAACATTGCGTGTGTTAAAAACTTACCTGAGAAGCACCATGGCAGGACACCGACTTAATGGACTGACGCTTCTGTATGTGCATAAAATGATTGACATAAACAATGATACGGTATTGGACGAAATGGCTAAGAAACCTCGTCGGCTAGTACTTCTGTAAATTGTATAGTGTAACTGTGTAAGATTCACATGGACTAGACTGGCGGACAGGAGCAGGAACAGTAAGTGTTGTATTAATGTCATGTTTGTTTCTCTGCCTTTATTGTCAATGTTATTTTGTTGGTTTTAAAGAGCCATTGTTTGAGATATGTGTGTAGATATAACTTTTCCGGATTAATATTTAATAATTTGTTGGATTTCTTTGTTTGAAGTTCTAGTCTGCATCACCACTATCCGTGGGGTAACTGGTACAATATTCTCGATGGGAACACATTATCACTTCATACTTCCATTTTGGAAGACCACAATCAATTAGTTTGGCAGTACACTTCCCATACATTTCCTTACGTGGTTGAGGAAATTCAACATATTTCCCAAGAAGACCACTCAAGTAGGAATACTTAGTAGCATTTGTATTAAACTGTATTGGTGTGAACAGGTAACTTTTCAAACACCAAACATTTGCCAGACACTGTGAACTGAGCTATAAAAGCCTGACAGAGCACCAAGTGAAGTAATATTTAAACCTTCAAGGTGGAGTTTGTAGGATAACAAATTCCAGTTTTGCCTCATCCCTTTTTCTAAAAATATGAGTCGAAGAGACATGACTATACTAGGAAGGTGGGTGACTCCAGCTCACCCAAATCGTATATCAGCAAACACGTAATGTGACTTTAACCAATGATTACCATTCCAAAATATATTGACATACAACCTATTAATATCCCAAATTAATTTCTGTGGTGGTTGGAGTAGGCCTACTACTGTAAGCAAATGTGTCAATTTAGATCTATAGAGTTAATTTATTAATAATCTTCTGCCGCTATACGAGGTCATGTACAGCCAACGAGTCTACTTCAACAAACCATGGCGAACTTACTTTCCACCTCGATCCAGTTTTGGCTAACCCAATGTTATGTGTTGTCAATGTAAATACCAAAATATATAAGTCCCTCAGAAAGAAGACCACAGGTAATTGTTGGGTTCATCCGTTCTATTTCTCCAATTTCCAACCCACAGAGCTTTAGTCTTGACCACATTCAATTCTGCTCCAGACCAATAAATATATTTATTAAATGCTGTAGAAATCTACGTAAACCCATCATAATGAGGGACGAAAAGCGTCACATCATCTGCATACGCATAGACAACTAGTGCTTCAGTAAAATATGGTAGTCTAAAACCATAATTTGAAAGGGTCTGCCTGCTCATATGTAATAAAGGTTCTACACAAATAGTGAACAATGGGCCGTATAATGGGTCACCTTTCCGCAATCCACGTAACACTGGAATTGGTGCCGTTAATACGTATGTAACTTGTAACAAAACATTGTGACCCTAGGTATAAGGTACTGTACCGTGACTACAAACAAAATAGCTCCTGATCTCCACCACCCTACAAGATCTAACAGCACTTACCCCATTTTACCGTGAAGTCGGTGACCTAACTACGGAAACTCCACGCTCGCCGGCACGGAGCACTGCACACCGATTGAGTTCAACAATAAAACAATAACTAAGTCACCGAGTGATATTTGACCATTGTGCGCCAATCCAATCCCCCAAGTTTTAGACGCTGCGCAGGCGCAAGCTTGGGGAAAAGAGTAACAAGTGTAATCACGTGTGTCTCCCTACCCCCATATGGTTAACCTCCCGACGTCGGCGTCGCCGAGAGGGCCATTTCTGATTAGCTGAGTGTAGTTTCTCCCCACCAATTTTCCCCGCTGTTCGAACTGGGATAAAAGCTAGTACCCAGAAAGGAACATCACTCTTTGATGCCCATAGGAATTAAGGACTAATTGCATTATCATGTAAGCCATCGTTAATTTTGGAGAAGTTTTTTTATATATTTTTATGGGAAAATAGGCAGCTTAAATCCAGCCGATATAATGTAGGGCTTAAACTTTGTTATTCTTTCGACGTATTCAATTATTTATTTTTATATTTAATTTCTATTATTCTTGTTTTGAAAACCACGTAATGTAGTATTTAACTGTTTTAGATTCAGTTTGGATGACTAACTTTTAATTATATATTAATTAATCTTATCTTTGAATGATATCCGACATTGTAAAGTACGAACATACGATAATCTTTGTTCAGAACCCGAATTTTGACAGCGTAGAAAACATGTAGGTGTTTTCAATAGAGTCGTAAGCACTTTTCTGAACCAGGGAAAGTACAGCAGGGGATATTTCTAATATTGGCACTGTGAATAACATCTCTAGTATAAGATGCAAATTTTCATATATGGACCGTTGAGGGATGCAAAATTCTGGGAATTGTTAAGGTTAAGAGTTATAAACCATTCATATCAAAATGTGCTAGCATAAAGTAGACTACGATTTAAGATTTAATTGTACTGACGCCATGTACAAGATTGGGAAGACGGAAGTGACGTAGGCCCTATTATATAGGCCTAGTTCCATAGTTCCCAATATGGAAAAATTCATGTACTCAACACTCCCACTCTTTGTTCATTGATATCTACAATTTACACAGATTCACGATTCATACAAAATTTATTTTGTGCCAAAGCCTTAAAGTTTTAAAAAAATCTGCTAGTTGGTTCTCAGAGCGCACATATCGAACTACTATAACATGGTGTTCCACGCACTCGCGCACATAATGGTACTGAACATCAATGGGGTTAGTCATTTTGTGATTCTCACAGTTCTTTGCTAACCTAATGCACTTTGGTTGTCCACAAAGAGAGTAGTAGGTTCACTGGAAATTAGCTCAAGTTCCATGAGCATCATTCTTAACCACACTGTTCTTGAGCTGCTGAAGATGCTGCTATATATTCAGCTTCTGTAGTTGACCTACTGACACACCCTTGTCGATGAGATGACCAGGTGACTGGTGCTCCTACTAAAAGACTGATACATCCAGTTGTAGATTTTCTTGTTGTGGCATCCCCAGCATAGTCAGCATATGAATATACCGTTAACTCATGTTGATTTCTTTGGTAGCAAATACCCTAGCTCCTAGTCCCAGCCAGATATCGCATTATCTTCTTAACTGATTTCAGGTGAATATATTGTTGTTCATTTAAAAAACGACTGGCTTGATTAATTGCGAATGCAATATCTGGACGTCTCACTATTGCAAGTAAGATCACTCTTCCAAATGTTTCACGATAAGGTACGTCGAGAACCTCCTTAGATTTTCCATCAATTCGATGTAAATATGAATTTGGATCAGCTGGTACTGCTTGCGATTTGCAATCTTATTAACCTAAGGTGCGGCAGAATAGAAGACCAAATTTCATTTTGGGTCAATCTTCCTTCTCGAACTGAGTACCTGCTGGAGGAGAGGAAATACCCCCACCACTCTATTACTTTCCCCACCCTGGCGTGTGTCACTCTTCTGGTTGATTGGTTTTCTGTATCCTGAATGACAAACAAAGCAGAGACCGGCCGGCCGCCTCTATCTGAAGTTTTGGGATCACAAAGTGTTTGAATAAACAGGCTACATTGAATAAAGTTTATTCCTATTTCTAATATACAGTACTTAGAAAACGGTTTTATTTTTCTAGTAAATTGAAGCAGTTTTAAATCTGCGTTTAATGAAAACATATTATCATATGCCTATAGCCTATTGCCAGGGCCGTACGGTATATTTTCTTAGTATGATGCAAGTCTTCGAAATGCCGCCCCTTAAATGTTTTCTCTTTAAAATAAAAATAAAATAAAGATTTATAGGTAACAGAACATAATAAATAGATAACGAATATCTGTCAAATTGACAGCTAGCAGCCGTTTTGACATATGCATTTCTTTAACTTGTTATTGTATTGTCTCCACTTCAACGTATATGAATATGGTAAAAATAGAGCAATAAATAACAAACGCAAAAGTAGGCAAATGCAAATATTTCCTAAGCAACTCTCTCTCTCTATCACACACAGAACGCAAAAGTAGCCTAATAATACCTATATAGCTCTCTATCTATCACACACAGGCACACGTTGCGCACCTGATATATACCCAGTACATGCAAATGCTACTTTTTAATTCGAGTCCCTATTGTCATAACATAATGATTTTCAATAATAATAAGTAACTAAAATTGCTGTAAAAAAGCAATAATTCTCTTACCTGATATACTTTTTAAACACAAAAACTGAATTAGTATAAATGCAAAAATACTATACTGATATATTATATATCTGATTTAACGATTTAAACACAGCACAGCCACTTCTCGAGACAAACTAAAATTAAATTCAAATATTGTCAATAATTGTAATCTCAAAGCAGAACTATCAATACGTAACACGTGCAATTATCTTTTGTGATAATTGCCGCCTCAGCTTTACTGTGGGAGGGCATTTGATTGGAAAGAAATTTTTTTAGGGGGTACCTGCCCTCCACCCCCTGAACTATCAACGGAAGAATTTTTTTTCTTGACATCATACACTTCTCGTACTGACTTAAAGGTTTTTATTGTAGCTTTGAACTTGAGTTAAGTCTTCCCCCATTGTGTAAAGAATACACATTTTACCATAGCTTTTATTAGAAAGTGTTAATGTTGAACAAATTTTGAACAGGTACGCTCTAGTTGTCGAAATGACTAACGTGTTTGTCTCTTATTGCACTAGATCACAGGAATTATTATATAGAAAAATCTAGTAGCCATTACAATCAAATACATTTTTAATAGTTGTATTGTAAAGCTACAAAACTCTGTAAGTCATTACTAGAGCTGGGATTTCTATATAAATACATATTCTATACCTTGATATTTAGATGCTCATAAAATAGAAATCTCAACGACTCACCATGTTAGGGTTAATAAAATATATAGTATGAAAATCAAATATTATTTGATTATGACTTTATATATTTTTACTTTTTGGACATGTTTATATATTTCAAGTGATTTTACATAAAGCTACCTACTTTGTGATGTTTTAATTTATTTTTATACTAATTGCCAATTTGTTGAAAATCTAAACATTGTTTGATTTGGTTTGGTTTGGTTTGGCTTGTTTAAATCAGCTGAAAGGATTTTTTCAATGAACTATTGAAAAGGGTAAAATCCAACTTGGGTAGTCAAGTGTTTTTCCACTAAGTACAGGCCTTCTCTCCTCACAATGAACCTTTTGATGCATTTTTTAAAGAATTTTGCAAACAGATAAGGAATTTCTGTTTGAAACCTCCCTCCCCTCCAACACACTAGTCCAACGACTTACATTCTTATCTTGTAATATCTCCAAGTGATTTTAGTTTCACATGAGTGGTTGAAAGTGAAAGTCTAACAGTAAGCTACCATCAGATGTTTTTTTTTTCACCATGACACAATCCGAGTCTTGCAGACTAGTAAATTAAAGTAATGGGCTGGGATCAACGACTCCTTCACAACCGACTGTAAAGTTGTAATTGGTCAAGCTTGCAACAAAAAAATTGGATGTTCCGTAAAATCACAATTGGAGCAACATGTGCGGGGCACACTTCGTACGAAAAAAAAACTGAGTTATTCGAGGAATCCTGTTTTTTAAGCAAAGATACAGATGCCTTCCTTCCAGTTAAAGAAACTAATTCTGTAAAGACGTGTGTAGTGCAATGGTCGCTGCGAACATTCCATGTTTTAAATTACAAGTTCCTGAATTTGTATCCTTCTTGTAACATTAATGAAAGCGACCAATTTCTAATCAATCAATACTCAGAAATAATTATCTGAATATCTATTATGAAGAAACAATGGAAAGGATAATAAATTAACTAGGAGATGCTTTTCATATGGGTCGCTGTGGATGAAATCACGGATGTTTAGGTTAATTTTGTTGTGAACCTTGGGGTAGGTAAGATAGATCCTAAGGATATTTCCAAAACCATATTTTATTTACTGAGAAGTGCTGGAACATACATATCATGTTGCAAGATTTGTGAATGATAAATTGAAAGTGTTTGGCCTAGGTGAGCTCACGTAGAGAAGGTAGTAAATAATTATATTCGCCCCTGAGTGTGCGATATCTGTGTGTGAATCTCACAACTCATTCATTGATCCAAAAGGGGCATGTTCAACTGCATACACCAGGAGCAATTTCGGTTGGCTTCCAGAGAGTATTAAACGATTGGAAACTTCTGGGTTTCCACTACAATAATCTATGGATATCATAGAAAGCACCATTTCAATTCTAAATGCTGTGAAAGACGAAACTGGTGAAAGTGTTTCTACTAAGTTTCAGGCAGTGCTAAAAATAAACCCATTATATTCATCGGATATAGATCCCCTTGAGAACATTTCTCCCGAGAAAATTATTATGTTAAAATACGCCCCAGTGACATACTGTGATGTGGAAAAGACATTTTCCTCCAACAAGCATATTCTGCCGGACAATCGTCAATCAATGACCACAGAAAGAATTGAAATTCACACCAAAGTACAAGTAATCCATCAATGTACGGGCCATTCAGAGTGTAAACAAGGTAAATGTTGCGTGCTTGGTAAAATATTTGTTTTACATGATGTTAGATTTTTTTACGAATCTACAAATTTAACTACATATTTCCTTGAATATTGTTAAATATTTACATACTTATTTTGTTATATGATACTAAATAAAAAACCCATTACAATAAAAACACATTTTTTCAATAAATTACAAAATAATAAATGTTTAATCAATAATGGTATTTTAGTGACAGTTTTTAAAATAAAGAATAAAAATATATACATATATAAATTTATATATATATATATATATATATATATATTTTCCGAAATCTTTGGTTACTTTATTTTAGACTTTTGTGCAATTAAAACATATTCTGGATTTCTTATTTTCATTGATCTAGTGTGCTTAGGATCTGATAGCTCTGGCAATATACAATTTAAATAAAATCTAGTTAATTTTGATTCAATTTCAATTTTCCAAAACTCATAATTTTTTTCTAACCTCCATACGACAAGTAAACAGTACTTTTGTTGGGTGATGTGAAGATAATAATACTTATAATAAGTAAAGGAAGCTGTAATAAGTCCCATTTATAACATAATAATACGTGTAATGTCCATTTAATATTACTAGTCACAGTAAGTTAATTAGAGAAATGGAAAAGGGTGCTAGAGAGAACGTTGTGATCAAAACTTATTCCAGGGAGGGGGAGGGAGTTGTGTTACGATCTCAGTAGTTGAATATGTAAAGTTTAATTTATTAAGTAATTTTTAAATTTTTAAAATTGGTCTTGGCAAGAAAATGAAAAATTATTTTGGAATGTGCTGCGTTGAAGGGACTTGTATTCAGCGCTGATACAAGTCAGGTTTAGTTGAGGTAATTGGGTGTGTGATGTCTACTCTTCCTTTTTTCCGAGACGAACCCAGTTTGCTCAGGACGGATATTGTTGAGACCGGCTGTATACAAATAATCCAATGATCCTTGCAAGGACATAGTATAATATCTTGTACAATTGGTTCCTTAAATGCTAGATTTTTTTCACTTTTGTGATATAAAATTCATCTAGCCCATGAATTTTTCTTTATACTATATTTATTAAAAATAACTTAAGAATTTCACAATATTAAACAATGCTTTCAACCACATGGGGGATTTTTTTAAATTATTTTGGAAGTCCTTGCAGTAACTACTAATATTTATTATTAATGAATATTATTGAATTCCCTCTCGGCGACGAAGATTGTGTGTTTTCTCTTTTTTGTAATCCAACCATTTTCAAAAATGTGTTATTTGAGCTAATTTAAAAAATATATGCAAAAAAAATTAATTATATAATTCAATATCAATTTAGAAAAGTGTACATACAGTCATAATAAAAAAAGCAAAAATATATCTTTATTGGTTCATCTAGAATTTTGGTCGCAAATCAGTAATTTTTACTGTGTATTAGTAGCTATACGACCGCACCTTTAAAACAATTTCTTATTTTTTCTATCTCTTTTGATCTCGATTAAAAAAAATACAGTCATCTTCTTTAATCTCGAACTGTGCCTTGAGTTCTCTTAACACAAGTACCAAAATTTCTGAGCAAGTACTTTCTAGTATTCCTTCATCCACACATAATGCAAGCCAAACTTCAATGTTATCAATCGTTGCTCTAAAGACACATTTATCTGATTTCAATGGCTTGAATTCAAATTATTTTTAAAAATTCCAGGAATTTCTTATTTCAGAAACGTGGAGACTGCTTTAGTCCATATAAACTACAGACCATGTTTAGATCACCTTTCTCGAAACCTTCTGGCTGTTTCATAAACAATTCTTCAAGCAGTTCACCATGTAGAAACGCAGTTTTTATGTCAAACTGTATCATTTCCAGATCATAGATCGTTGGAAGAGCAAGAAGTATTCTAATCGAATAGTGAAAATGTTTCCGTATAATCAATACCTGCCTTTTGTGAATATCCTTTTGCGTATAGCCGTGCTTTGAATCGCTCGATACTCTCATCTGGTCTTTTTTTATTTTATATACCCATTTGCAGCCTATATTTTTTCGATTTGAAGGTAGATATGTTTAAGGTCCAAGTTTTGTGTTTAGTTAAAGGTGGCATCTCTTCCTCCATAGCAGTGAAACATTCCTTAGAATACGTCTCAGTAACTGCTTCCTGGTATGTTTGAGGCTCCTCATAAATTGCTGCACATGCTGTTTCAATGGTTACTTAACAAACGTCAAATCATTTCAGTGGCCTTATAGTATCTTTTTTACGAAGTGTTGGCCCTGTAACTTTCGTCTTGTATAACTCATTCTTTTGGTTCAGCATTTTTCTCAGACTCTGATACACATTCTTCAACTTCTTGTTTTTAAAGTTCATTGTTCTGAGCGTTTAAATAATGGATGCAAAATTCTGGGTCATTAATTACAGAATCTTTATTAATTTTTTCATTACATTCAACATCTCGAGCTACTGTAACTTTCCTTGTATTGGGATGAGACAATATGTAGTTAGTACGCTTATCGTCATAACCAATAAAAATTGCCTTCTTAGCCTTAATTCAAATTTAGTACGAGCTGATTTGGATATATGCTCATAAACGTCTGATCCAAATTTACGCATGTGCTTCAAGTTTACCTTTTTTTCCAGTAAACATCTCGAATGGTGTCACGTTATTGTTTACCATGCTTGGCTGCCGATTTTCAATGTAAATGTGTTCTCTCACAGATAATCCCAGTTTTCTTAAAATGCTCTGTAAATTTTTCGTTACAGACTCACAACCATTGTCACTCTTAAGTACTTTTATTTGGTTTCCTGTCTGCGTTTCTATCATATGCTTGAATTGTATGAAACTATCAAACACATCACTTTTGTACTTAGTAAAATAAACAAAACTATATAAAGTGCAGTCGTCCATAAATAGCAAAAAATATTGGCTACTCACAGCAACGTAACTGTTATTTTCCCACATACACTAGTGTGTATAAACTCACAGGTCTACTTGCACGAGGACTAAGATTTTCATAAAACGCCAGTAGATGTTTCTTAACAAATTTACACAACTAACATAAAATCTTATAAAGTTTGTTTGCCTTTAACCCCGGTATTAGTCCCTGAATTGCCATGGATTTGAAGTTATTAGTGCCTGGATTTCCCAGTCTTTCATGCTATAACTTCACTAACTCCTACGCTGAAATTGCCTGCTCAGTGATTCTACTCTTTTAAAGCATATTGAAATATTGATTAGCCATTTTAATCCCCGTTACAACAGCTCGATTCTTTCTTGGAATCTGCACTTCAATTTTGCTTTAATCGAAAATCACCTTGAACTATTTACTAGATCGAAAATTGCCTGAACTATTTACTAGTCACTGCTTCTACTGAAAATAGATTTTTCTTAAGTTTCGGAACATATAACGTATTTTCAAGTGTGTGAAGCTCCCACAGTCCATTTACAAGTGCTACCACTTCCACATAGCTAATACCTTCAACTTTAACGTACAAATTATCTCCAATCTGTACGACACTCAGATCGTCTTTTGGTTTTAGCACAGAAAACCACTCCTTATAATAAGTCATGTGTTTTAACGCAGCACCGTCAGCCAGACACATAGTTTCACAACCAGAAGCAGAGACTTTATTTTGTACAGCACTCAAAGTAACACGCTTTGACTCGTCCTTGCTTCGATAATTGTTTTTCCCCAGCCAGTTACGGCACTGTTTTTAATATGACCCGTTTGGCCACCGTAAAAAAAATTATATATTTTTCTTACCACTCGGTTTTCCATGATTATCTTTCTTCTCATCATTGTGGGACACTTGACTTCTCATATTTTTGTAATTTTTCTGAATGCTTAGGGCCGCAAACGCTGTAGCAACATCATCTTTCTGCATGAGACTCTTCTCTTCCCTGAGAAGTCGAGAGGTTAGGTTCTCGAACGTCTGCATTTCCCCAGCGTATGAACCCCACGCACTTATAAACGGACCGAAGCTGCTCGACAAACTCTCGAGGGCTTTGGCGATTTTGTCTACGTTGGAAACAGCTACTCTGACGTCCGCTAACGACAGAGCCAAGGCTCGATCATATTTAAATGCTGAGCGACACTGTCATTTGGATTCATCCTATAGCTGAAGAACTGCTGCATGAGACTAACCCTATTTACAGAGCTGCGTTGTTCGTGAACGTTCTTGGGGTGATTCCACATCTGGGCTGCCATCTTGCATGCGATGACTGTGTGTAGTTGACGATACTCAAGTCCCGTTGAAATTATCAACATTCCTTTTTCATTCCCGTCGTTGCACGCTTCAACTTCAATTGATGTTGGTTTTTCCTTCTTGGCGTTGATGATGTCCATAATTTTTTCCGCACGTAATATTATTTCCATTTGATATTTCCAAAGTTGGCAATTATTACCATCAAATTTCTGATTGTGAATGTCTTAACTTTATCCATCTTTGTAAGTAAACTCTATGCTTTTTTCCCACAAACAAATCCGTCACCATGACATTCTCTGAGCACCCACAAGGATAGCAAAAGACTGCCTAAAAATATGGTGTCTTCTGCATGCTGGCGTTTTAGTACCCGTTAACAGCGCGCGAATCTTTATAACGTTGTCCTTTATTCACTAGCACATTGAACAGCACTACTGGGCCCATAGCCTGATAACAGGACTCTTTAACCTTGGGCGAACATATTATAGGATTTTTTTTATTAGAAGGGGGCGGTATCTGTGGGCTGTACCATAGAGCTCAAGCGTAGGTGAGGCTTATCGCCCGGTCACGAGGAGTCATAGCAGACATAACACTTCCTAGTAGCGAGGCGGTTCGTCTCGTATTTCAAAGCTGGGCATACATTATGTTAGCTAGGTAGAACAAACTTAGTTTTGATGGTGCGGGCAACTCATGTTACAAAGGAGTGATGGCTTACAGTCACTGGGTATATACTGGCCGAGGCGTGATGACTTACAGTAACTAGGTATATCCTGGCAGAAGAGTGATGGCTTAGGGTAACTAGGTACAGCCTGGCAAAGGAGTGATGGCTTACAGTCAGTAGGTATATCCTGGCTGATGAGTGATGGCTTACAGTAGCTAGGTATAGCCTGGCATAGGAGTGATGGCTTACAGTAACTAGGTATAGCCTGGCAGAGGAGTGATGGCTTACAGTAACTAGGTATATCATGACCAAGGAGTGATGGTTTATAATCACCAGATATATCCTGGTCGAGGAGTGATGGCTTCCGGTAACTAGGTATGTCCTGGCCAGGGAGTGATGGCTTACAGTCAGTAGATATATCCTGGCAGAGGAGTGATGGGTTACAGTAACTAGGTATAGCATGGTAGAGGAGTGATGGCTTACAGTCAGTAGGTATATCCTGGCAGAGGAGTGATGGCTTACAGTAACTAGGTATATCATGGCCGAGGAGTGATGGCTTACAATCACCAGATATATCCTGGCCAAGGAGTGATGGCTTACAGTAACTAGGTATAGCCTGGCAGAGGAGTAATGACTTTCAGTAATCAGAAGCTTGGATCTTATCAGTGCTACCTAGTATACACGCCAAGTCGTCGGTTTGAACTATTACATGTTGGATTGTGAACTAAAAACTATTTTACTAACACATCTAAGAGACACTGAATAAAAACGTATGAACGAATATATGCGTCATTCCTGTAAAAATGTATAGTAAATATTATGTATGTCTGTGAAACTTTTAATGTATAATAAATATATGTTTGTAATATTGTGTTTTATTCACACAAAACCTGTTTTCCCCTACCTTATCCCAACACGTAGGGTAACTAGATACGAGTCTGGACTTTTAGAGCCGCCAAACTGGCACCAAGCATGAACAGGGTCAATGACCACTTGTACTAGCTCACAGTTTCAAGGTTACGATCTATTTCTGTCTCGACTTGTCTTGTCGAGCCGCCAAACTTGCGCCAGGTATGAGTCATCAGGGTTGCAATAGAGCGATGACGTGATTGTGAAAACCCATTGCCACATAGAGCGGGGGAGAGGGCAAGGGTTGCCAAGGTCACAGTTTCAAGGTCATGATCTATTCCTGTATCGACTTGTCTTGTCGAGCCACCAAACTGGCACCAGGTATGAGTCATAAGGGAAAACCCATTGCGACATCATTCAAGGTCGTTATCTATTCCTGCCTTGACTTGTCTTGTCGAGCCACTAAAACGCACCAGGTATGAGTCATAAAGGAAAATCCATTGCCACATAGAAGGGGAGGGTTGCGACATCATTCAAGGTCGTGATCTATTTCTGTATCGACTTGTCTTGTCAAGCCACCAAACTGGCGCCAGGTATGAGTCATCAGGGAAAACTTATTGTGACATATAAGGTGAGTGTTGCGACATTATACGCAATGATGACGTCACACAGATCGAGGCGACTTGTCTTGTTAAGCTGCCAAACTGGCGACAGGTATGAGTCATCAGGGAAAACCCATTGCCACATATAAGGAGAGTGTTACGACATCACAATCAATGATGACCTCACACAGATTGGGGTGACTTGTCTTGTCGAGCCACCAAACTGTTGACAGGTATGAAGCATCAGGGAAAACCCATTGCCACATAGAAGACCAACGGAAAAAAACTCCAGAAATAAATCTTTGCCACATTGAAGGAGGACAAAAGGTCGTTAACCCCATGTCGTCATGGAAATAACCAGAGGGAAAATGGAGGGGAGATTTTCTCACGGTTGTGGAAAGGGGGTCAGGCTTGGAAGGGGGAGGGGAAAGCACTGTACTCAGCCAGTACTATAAATAACAGCCAATCACAGCGCTGTACTGAGCCAGTGCTATAAATAGCAACCAATCACAGCGTTGTACCAATACGCCACACACGTTACTTTTGTCCCTAGTGTGAAATCTTATATAAATACATTTTTTAAAATATATTTTTCATATTATAACTTTTAAATTTCACAAATTATAGACCTCATGATATGAAAATTATCTGCCTAGTCTATTTATTTGAAACTTTAAACAGTTTACTAATGTTATATATATATATATCTATCTATTTTTTTTAGATTAGCATGTACACTGTACAGCAACCTTATTGAAGTCTGCTTGTTTTAATGTATTGTTATTATTTTTTATATGTTCATCAACATTTGTTTTCCAGTTTAGTTTATCTAAAATTGTATTATGTTTAATCTAAAAAAAACACATATAGACAACAATGATAATTATAGTTATTTTTATAATTTTCCTTAATGTCAAAATTATAAATATTTGGTCCAGACAACTGAAAATAAATGCTTGGTTCTCTTTCCTTCTCTATTTCCACATCAGCCACTCTCATTATATTATCATCCCTTCCCCCGTCTTTTCCCAACCTCTCCTTCCCCATATTTATAATAACCCAGTCCATAGACCGACAATTTACCAAATATAAATTATCGAGCATGCTGGGAATCGAACCCGGAACCCCTGACACAGTAAGAATGGTTTCTCATTATTGGCTTTCCATTGTCTCCTTAGTTTAGAGAAATGTTTCTTATATTAGAGGCTAGGACAGCATATTAAAAAAAGTCCTGGCTTTACTTCTAAAACTTCTTCTTGACTTTACTTCTAAAAGGGAATCCTTCCTTATATCTTTTAACATCTTGCTAACTGGCAGGTAGTTTGTGAGGATTCAGGGACAAAATAGACCTAACTGCCAGGTATATGAAACATTGAATTGTACTGTTCAGCTCTAATATTTGAGAAAAGGTTAGTCCAGTCTTAAGAGTGAGAGCACATATCATGAAAAATAAAGAACGGTATAAAAAACACGTTGTGCTATTATATCAACTAACAATTAAATATGTTTAAACTTAATAGCATGCTTCTTGCAGTGACTTTATCAAACGCAATAATCGTCGCCTTAAATAATTGTGATCCTGGACACAGAAAAACGAATCCTGCATCTTTTCTGCTAGGTCCTTATATTTTCTTGTGAGCTCACACGCCATTACAGCAGCGTTTTTAAAACTCCTAGAGTTTTTTTAAACTTAAAAACATTTCTTTATTCAAAGGATAATGTTTGTCTTTAAAATTAAGTCTCTGGATTAGTTCATTAATACTCGAAGCATCTTTGTCTTTTAATTTTCCTGCCTGTGAGCTCGAAAAAAATGTTGACACAATGGACCAATGATCATCAGAGTCATCATTATGTTTCAAGCGCTTGACGCCTTACATCGTCCTCACTAGCATCCGATAACTCCTCAAGAACATTAACTGGCTATTTCCTGTCAATAGAGCTGATAGCATTAGGTGGTATTAAAAACTCCTGAATACTATCCTCCATATGAGATTCATTTAATTCATCGGATGACTTTTGCACATTGTAGTACACTACAATTTTAAACCTCCCAAATATTATAGAACTGTATGTGATCTCACCTTTCTGTTTTTGTTGTATCTCTGAAAGTGATTGAAAGCGATGTTTAGGACCTGTAAATTGATAAAATTGGTACATAGTCAGCAGACTGAACAGGGTCAGCGCCGTTTCTGGCCTCAGTCAACCGCGTCATTTTTCTAGTTCCAGCGACATCATCACTAACAGTAGTGTTTCGGTGAGGTAAGCTTGACCGCTAGGTGGCTGATACATCTCGTGAACAGTTCCTTACTACGTGTCCGGGAAGAGAGCACTGAAATAACTTAACATCATCGGTGGACAAATATACTCGACATGACATATTACACTGGGTAACAAAAAAATATATTTAATTTTTGTCCCAAAAGCAAAAATAGGTGAATCCAATAGTATTTTTTGTGCTGAATTCGAATCTATTTTTAGAATTTTTCTATCACGTAAGAAATCTGAGTAATACCCCATTTAAATTTTGCAGTGTTACTTTTATCAAAATACAGATATAGTAAAGGGCTTTTCTCACCTAAAAGGTATAAGTGTAGGATTTTCTGATGTATTTTGCCTCTGGAACATCCCTCTTAAGGGTCCAATAAGAGTCAGCAAGCATATTTGGACTCCACTTGCCCTGGTAATGTTGTTTTTCCATTCCGGAAATGTCTTGATGAAACCGTTCACCATGTTCGTCACTGACTGCTCCAAGATTTTCTGGGAAAAAATCCAGGTGCGAATCTAAGAAATGTATTTCCAAAGACATGTTACATCCCATGATCTTGCAAGAGTTTAACAAATCCAATCACTATTTCATTGTAGTTGTCTGCCTTATGTTTCCCTAAAAAGTTCTGGCAAATACTCTTGAAATTATTCCACGCAGCCTTTTCAACTTGGTTAATCTAACCATCGAAGTTCTCATCTCTAATTAATTATATTATTTGAGGTCCTACAAAGATCCCCTCTTTGATCTTTGCATCACTGATCTTTGGAAATTTTTGTCTTGAGTATGTAAATCCAAGCCCATCTTGATCCATTGCTTTAACAAAGTTTTTCATAAGACCAAGCTTTGTATGGAGTGGAGGTAAATACAATTTTTTCGGATATACAAGTGGTGTATTGACAACATTCTTATTTCCTGGTGTTAGTTATGTACGCTTTGGCCACTGTTTCTGAGTGTAGGGATTTTGCCAGTCTCTGATGTCCCACTCACAAAGAAAACAGCAGTAATTTGTGAAACCAAGTTGTAGTGCAAGCAAAAGGGCAATGGCTCTCAAGTCACCACAGATATTCCATTTAGATTCATCATACTTGATTTTTTCCAGAAGGAGTTTCATGCTTCCATATGTTTCTTTCATATCGGCAGCATGAACTAGTGGTACTGAGGGAAACTTATTTCCATTGTGGAGAAGCACAGCTTTCAAGCCAGCTTTAGAAGAATCAATAAATAAACGCCACTCCCCTGTTTTGTACTCGTGACCAAGTGCTTCCATAACAGAATAAACACCATTATAAAAAAAACAGGTTGATCTTCAAGGGAAAATAAATCATTAAAGTCACAATGCCTATCTCTAAAAAGCACATACTTTTATTTCTTTGTGGAGGAGATTACAGCCTTTCAATCTGGATCCTAAAAGTTCTGCTTGCCTTTTAGATAGATTAAAATCTCGGACAAGATCATTGAGATCTCCTTGAGTAAGTAAATGTGGTTCAGAATATGAACAGGAAGCTTCAAATGTGGGATAAAACCTTACATCATCATCATCATCATCATGCTCTACATTCACATATTCTTCTTTTCCATCATCATTAAGTATGACATTTTATGGAAGCTTTGGCACCGGCAATTTTTCACTATGAGGCTCAGGCCTCATGGCAGATGGTAAATCAGGGTATGTCACGTTGTGTTTTGATTTAGAATTGATGCCTGAAATGTTTATGAGATAAAAGAAACAATCTGTAGAGTGATCTTTTGGTTCCCGCCAAATCATTGGAATACCAAAATCCATGTGCCGAGAACCCTTTGACCAACTCGCGAGGAGTCTGAAATAAGTGACAACAAAAATGAAGGGCACAATTTTTATCTTGGTCACCAACATTGCAACCAAAATTAAGCTTATAGCACTTCTTAATGAGCGGAGTAAAACTTCATTTCCTATTTTTAAATGTTACCTCATCACAAATACAGCAAAAAGAGTCCGAATGGCTAACACAATTTCTAGGCATTGTACCACTTGGTGTTCTAAACACTATAAAATATATACTAAGATACATAAACACTATAAAAATATACACACTGAATTACATTAATAGCAACTTATGACAGAGAAACACATAACATTAGATGTTCAAAAAACGAACTTTGACCACCAGCTGGCCAGGAGTGCTGACTGACACAGTAAGCAAGCAAACGTCTGAGTCATAATGTTCAAAGTATGTCATATGTCACATTACTCATCAGCACGGCCTTGAACAGCATAAGGTTGAAAAGAAGAGAGCTTTGAAGGTTATTTCACAAAGCAAGGAGTCTGTTATGTCAACTTAACTGTGATTGCTAGCCACCTCGCCCACTTCACTGGAGAGAGGGTTTACTTACACACTGTATAATCTTAAAGGGGGCGTAACTTTAAAACTATGGGTGATTGAACAATTCTGAGACCAGTTTTGAAATCAGCGGGGAATAAAATATAGATCACCCTTGAGTAGCCTTGGGACAAAATCTTTGTTGACCAGTGTTATCTATTGTTAAATTAATATACAAAGTCTGCCCTGTTAGGGATGAAATAAACAATACGTCTAAGTGAGTAGACATGAGAAAATTGTGTTAATATAGAGCTTATTTTAATTTCCCTCATCTGACTCATAATTTTCCAGAATTTAGACCGGTTCGTTAACAAGAGTTAACTGGTAATATCTCGTGTAACATTGGAAAGCACTTCTTTGGTGGACGACATATCAAATCTTCAAATTGGGACAAAAATATTGTCTATGGACAGTGGATATTCTAACATTTTATTAACAATATCCTCAATCGCCATAAACACACTCGCGCACCACCTACGTAAGAAGTAAACAAATGTTATGTGGTCCCACAACATTACCCACACTAACCAAACAAGCATCCAACACTTTACCGGGAACGGTGGTGTCCAAAACAATCGCCAGTTTGCGGTCCAGCCTGTTCGACGACATTCTATGTCGTTCAGGATCCGAACCATGTACACTTGAGTGACCTCCACTCATGTGGAGGACAAAGCAGCACAACACATCAAATACACTAATAAATAGATGAACACAAAATATTCTCGAGATTAATTAAACACAAAGTTCACAACATAGAACTCAACTTGACGCAGCAACGCTCCACACACGTCCACAGACAGACAGACAGAACAGACAGACAGACAAACCGAGAGATAGACGGCATCGGGAAAACAACTTTTTTGGCTTCAAGGAGTCATGAAACTTCGACATTTATGAAAATCTTGAGTTCGATTTTTTTTACGATTACATTGCTTCTCTCTCCGTGGTATCGAAGGAAAGTAAAAATGATAATGTCGAAACGTTAAAAAGAAATATATATTTTGTTTAATGTTGGGGTCTATAGCTATCTATCGTTCTGAGGCCTCCACAGCTCTAAATCCTGCCCTGCTGCACAGTAGCTCGAACCTGGAAAACGTTGGCAACAGATGATTAGGGGCAATAAGTCATACGTTTCATATGACATAGTGACAAATAGGGCTTCAAAAGTTCAATGGGCAACTCATTAAATTAAACTGTTTATATATTTGATATCTTGTGGGAAGCCTCTATCGGTCACACCGGCTGAATTTTCTTCTGTGTGTTGAATCAATTCAATTGAAACCATGTATGTCCCCATTTATTAAAAATATTATTTTTGTTGTTCAATGTTTCACTAATTGAAAACATTATTTAAATAAATAAGTAGTATTTTAACAACTTAATTCAAATAGACTTATTACTAAACGTATCTATATAAACCACCATTACATAATATTTTGCTTATTATCAAAATTCTATGTTGGCTTCATGCGGAAAAGCCAACGATCGCCACCCTTTCCTATTTTTATGATTGACACATAATCTCATAAGGAATTTTTGTCTTCTTTTCAAAACCTTATCAATTTATTCTGGTGATAGCTGTTAATCTATTTCCAGTACCACTGAGGACTATCTTGGTCCTGCTCTACTGGGTGCTGAGACAGTACCTGACATACTGAAGAATATACATACAGATTCTAGTTTAACTTTGTGGTGGTTTTTAGAAAAGCTTTTGCATTAATCGAGATATTTCATGGTGTTTTGTGAGCCTGAGAGGTTATTTATAATCCAAATGCCACCGGAGCTTTCCTTTCATCCTCCATGACACGTGCCAGTACCTTTACAACCCCAAATGAAATTGAAAGCATTAAAAGCCAATATCAATGGTCGGGTTCTGTCATATTTTAATACAAGGGCCAATGTCAATATATACTTTGCTTTAAATGTGAGCTTCGGTCTAGACATATTTTGACTTATCATTCAAAAGATGGTGTAGTGACTGTAGGATAGTGGGCTTTAAAAAGCTGTCATAATATTGAAGGAGCCCTAGGAAGGTTTACAGCTCTGATTTATTTTTAAGCTCTAATGACTTGTGAATGGCTTCTATATTGTCTGGTAGAATGTAGATTTCTTTTACATTGACTTAGAACTACAAAACATGATTGATGGCATTACTAGCTAGAATTTGTTGTTGTTCATCATCAACCCTACATCACTCATTAACTAGAGTACTGTACATAATATTTCAATAATTATAAATTTATCAGCCTTATTTAATTATATCTTTTAACAGGATACAAATATCTAGTACTACTGATAATATGTATTAACCCTCACACCGAGAGGCGGTAAGCGTAGCCCGAGGTACCCCCGGAAGGGGGTATACGTATACCTTTTCTGTTTTTAATTTTTTCCCGCGCTTAAAACATTAGTTTTAGAATATAAATTATTTTAATGGTCACATAGGAAACCCGGGTGAAATTTATTAGTCCATCTGAAATATTAATTGAATTTATTTTACCAATTTCTCTTTGACCTTAATATAAAGTTTCACCTGCAATATATAAATTTGTTTCAACTCCACCATACAACTCGTCCCTACCTATATACCCCTTTTCGTTAGATTAGGACAAGGTGGAAGTCATAGAAAACAGTTTAAGAGAAGAAAAAATTAATGAACAAGAATAGAGAGATTAAAAAAAGATTATTGATGACAATTATTAAGTTTATTTTTGTCTGTAATTAGTACGAGACAATACGTTGACACTGTTCACTGTTAGACTAGTAGTGACAACTAATCGTTGACGTCAAGAGTTTCTTCTCCAGGCAAGGATAAGATGAAGTGTGTATCATGATTTTTTGTACAACCCAATACATACGAACGGCATAAGATGGGGAAAAGAAGGTGAGATGAAAGGAACATAACTCCTCACTCAGCAAACAGGTCAGAAGGGCCAAAATGGCCCAGTGCTGATGGTGGCGTAGTGCTCATGCGGTAGCAATTCTGGCGTAGCTGACGGGCCCACAAAACGCTCTATTTGAACTAATTATTTCTGGTGCCGACTTCGTTGAAGCAGAACGTCCGCGGTCAGGGTGAAGGTCAACCAAGAAAATATGGTGAGTCCAAGACAGTATTAGATGCTGTTGGGATAATATTACGTATAGCGGCTTTAGGTTGAATTGATTAGACCTCATTGTGACGGGTTAAATACTTTAAGCCCAGCACACAACAACAGTTGGCAATAGGTAGGCCTACTCATCATTCCATAAAGTTTAGATTATATTAGTTTGATGATCCCTAAAAAGTCACAATGGTCTATCCTTTCATTTTAAATTGGACACAAGGCTTAATTCTACATGGAAGTCAAACTATCTTGTACAATGTTTAATCCCTGAAACTCTCGTTCTAAATATCTACTAATAAAGCTAGTTGTACTGGTAGACACACTGGTAGACTGGTAGCTCAAATATTTATCACACTTTTGCATGTTTAATGCAAGAAAATGTAGATTTTCTTCATAAATAAACTCGTTGTAGTCTGAAATACTATACAAACAAATAAATTCTGGCCAAGTAGATTTTAGTCCCTTCATTTTACTACTGTGATAGATCAATGTTATTTTTATCACCGTGTCCTACTACTCTTTTGGTAAAACGCTTATAATATATTAATACTGCTAGGTTAGAGTTAGGATTATTATAGAAACAGGCATATTATTACAAAGTACTCCACTATTATTTAACCCAAAAGGAAGGTTTTAGATTGTTAAATTCTATTTTTATTACTAATATATGTCATACCACTACAAAAAATGGCCGCCGAGGTGCAGACAGCATCTCAGCACCCCTGTAGAAGACCCATCAAGCTGACATGGTTAGGGATCAGCTCCCCTGGAGAGGATCCAATTTACCACCTCCTTACAATCCCTGACCACCTCCATCCCTGGACAAGCGTGTTTGCTCTCACATGCCAGCTGTCACCACTTATCCAGTCACTCATTTTAAAGATTAATCCGTTTGAAGGAGAATGGCACCCAACACACTGGGCTGCGACCAGCCATCTAGACCTCTAGAATGGAGGGATACTTTACGTCAAAACTTTCTTTATGACCAAGTCTATTAATTCTTATGCATACATTATAAACACTAATGTTCTTTACTCATAAAATTAGAGCATGAATGGACTAAGGCAAATAAAAGTATATACAAATTTAAAATAAATTTATCTGATATTCGCCTTTAGCCAAAAACTTTATCCTAACCAACTTCTTTGAGCCTTATGCATAATTTCGAAACATTGATCAGTACGATAGATTTAATCATAAAGTTTTTACCAATGGAAGTAAGATAACACTTTTATAATTAATTGGAAATACACAGTGAAATTTAAAAGATGGAAAAAACCCAGGTTCATTTCCCGTGACCAGGTGTTTTTTATTTACAAATAACTTACGCATGCTGATTACATTTATAAGTTGAATTTCACCGTATACCAAACACGGACAGCCCTGTTATTAGATCTTTGGTATTTAATTCATTACTTTCATCTTCATTACTAACTAGCTGCAAGTGCCCGTCGTTGAAAGCGTATAAAACGGATCACTACTATAATAAACAGCACATACTGATAGTGAACAATACAGGATAACTTTTTAACATCACAGTCAACACGATTTACGTTTTTAGATTCGTAATATATATGCTGTACAAGTTTAATAAACAAGTCTTATATTCTCATTTTTACTTTTGTACGTATGGACAAAATCAGCTTTCTAAGTGTGTTTATTTATTTTGAAGCAACCCGCAATTGTAATCCAGATATTCAAGGTGTCTAGCTCACTACATTTAAAAATATACGCCTGAGTGTAATTTGCCAGTATCTCTAAATAGTTATATTTGCTATACCAAGTTTATGATGTTTATATTCTTTGGTTTTGGAAATGCCAACACCAGTGATCACGTAGCTTAAGGCGTCAATATCGTTATATTTTTAAAAGCACAAACAAAAGTATAGCCTAAATACTCAGGAACATACAATTTTTGTCTGTGTATTTTGTTTTGTTTAGCTACTCGAATCAGTGGCCATGATATCAAATACATCAGGCTTCAATTGGGAATATAAATTAATATACGCCCTCCTTAAATAATTCAATAAGTGTAAGCATATATTTTATTTAAATTTTCTTTGTTTTTTGGAATAAAAGGCAACCTCAGAAGTGACCAAATAGTATTTAGGAATTTGTCTTAAAATATAACTATGATCTAAAATTACACTAAGGTTTCACACTAAATACGCATACACAGTTTCAGCCTAATATGTTAAGCAAAGCCTATGACGCCACTCGCCATCACCAGTATTTTCAACACTTTGTTTCCACAGGACGAAGTTGATGCCAAACGAGTCATCGTCAGCATGAGTGTCAAAAACAACTTTATGCTTTTTGTCCAGCTTGAAAAATGTGGAGGGAATTGTGCGGTGTTTAACCATACAGAGTGACAAGAACTGGACAACTACAAGTCGGTCATATTAAAGTTTTTTAGAAACACGCAACCTCCTATGTTAGACAGCCATCGAGAGATAATGCCTGTGCACGCTCCCGCCCTCCCTAGTGATGGCCAGAATTGGCGACATTGTATGGGACGTCACAGGAGGAGTGCCCGATTCCAGGGACTGCAAGCTCCCCACCAAAAAAAGCCACAAATAAACTTCCACGCCAGTCCCAATCCTACCCAGGCATTCGATCCAATGGGGCACACATAAAAATCAAATGGGACCATTACGTCACCCAAACTAAAGTAAACCAATCAGGGTTGTGACATCATGATGACGTTACACAACATTGCGATATCATAATGACGTCACCTGGGAAAACCAAGATTGGGGTCAAAGGTCAAATTGGGGCCATCGGTCATTCCCTCTACTTGGGTTGTAAGACGTGGTGATAAGAAAAATCTATCTTTTATTATCGCTGCCCCATTTGTGTAAGAAATGCATAGACTGGACACACGCTAGAAAAAAATGCTAACACAAATTTTATACAAAAAATTGACTATTCACTAAAATAAAATTTACCTTAGCTTCATACTAAGACTGAAATGACTAAAGCTACAATCTAGCAGTGAATTGAATAGAGCTAGTTGGAATGTGCTGATTGTACTGCCGGAAATTAATTCCCATGCGTGGAATTGTTTCCATGTGAATACCTTGGTCATCTGTACTTATTTTAGAAAATATCATTTTTAAAGTACAGTTTATCTCATTACCTGAAATAGTAAGTTAAAGCAGTTCCCACCACATTTAAAAACAACAACAACAGAAAAACAATTAAAGCATTGTACAGCTTGATTATATCGGGTAATTTATTAAGCCTATCATTGTATTAATTAATAATAATTGATTAAAAACCTGATAAAAAAGTTAAGCTTTCGATCAATGAAGAGCTTATCAATGTCCTACATTTAAGGGACGCGAAAAAAGACCAGTGTTTTTGCAATTTTTATATCAAAACTTTTTGGACAAAATAAATCAAATATTGCTTCAATGCAAACCCAGAGTTTAATTTTCTACACGTGGCGATATCAACAGTTGTTGAATATCTGTCATGAGAATAGTGGCATTGTATGAGAAACTTTTCAAATGAATAAAACAAGTGTTCATTAAATTCCAGGACATCCTTGATGGATATTCAACAACAGTTAGTACCACCGTGTCAAGAAAATTAAACTCTGTGTTTCTGCTGGAGCAATATTTTATTTATTTGAACCAACAAATATTTTCATATAAATACTGCAAAGACCTTTTCTCGCGTTCCCTTCATCCCCCACTTTAAGTTAAATTCTAACCAGAGCTGAGGGACAAAATCGGACTTATTGGTAATCACAAACTTTGTTTCGCGAGTGGTGCATTTGAAATTTTAACTATAATCACTAATTAGTATATTTTATAAGAGAGAAACGCTTACCCGTTCTTAAGTAGTAGTTTCAGTAATGTACTGACCTATATTGGTGGGTATGCGGGCAAAGACGTCTCGTTTGCTGGTAACTAGGAGGCTAGGTTAAAACCTAAGCTGGGTGTGCTGAGGTTGTTTCCTTCAATGATTTCCTCTATCCTATTTTAATCTTGTACGTTTCCTCTAAATTCTACTGTCCTCATTCATACTCCCCGTTAGTGTGTGGCGAGCCTGGATCGATAGTGTGTGGTGAGCCTGGGTCGTTAGTGTGTGGCGAGCCTGGGACGTTAGTGTGTGGCGAGCCTGGATCTTTAGTGTGGCGAGCCTGGATCGATAGTGTGTGGCGAGCCTGGGTCGTTAGTGTGTGGCGAGCCTGGGTTGTTAGTGTGTGCGAGCCTGGGTCGTTAGTGTGTGGCGAGCCTGGGTCGTTAGTGTGTGGCGAGCCTGGGTTGTTAGTGTGTGCGAGCCTGGGTCGTTAGTGTGTGGCGAGCCTGGGTCGTTAGTGTGTGGCGAGCCTGGGTCGTTAGTGAGACGCGGTGCACAAACAAAAACTTTATTTTTACGCTCCAGTTCAACTATTTGCGTTCAGATTTTCACTAGGTTATACCTGTATTTCAGGCCATTCGAGCTATTCCCGTTTTAAAAATTAGACTCTTACTACCCATCGGAGATATTGGTCTCTTGACTTTCAAATGCTTTGGTGGCTAAACGGTCTAAGGCACCGTTCTCCCAATAGACTGGACTGCCGATGACGGTGATACCAGGGTTCCAATACCAGTCGGGTGTCTAGTATTTTTTCCTAAATGGTTGGTTTTCCACTCTTCCTCCACGCAAATGCGGGTAAACTTCGTATGAATAAAACCTTCCTCATTTATAATAAATTAGCGTAATATTAACAATAAAATATTACAGCCCGTTCATGCTCTTCACCTCGTACAAACAGATCGGGTTATTTACTGCGGGTTATTCACTTTTTACTGTCCGTTTGGGATATATTTGTCTCACATTGCTATTTGGGTTATTTGTACTGTTTGCTAGGTTTTCCGTGTGTGCCTTTCGAGCCATTGGTTTCTCACTGTTCATTCCATATACTCGCGTCACACTGCCTATTATGGCTGCTAGCAACTATACTAATTTAATAACACAAGATGAATAAGGCAAGCTTTAAGGAAATTTACTATTATATATATGGAATGAAAGTGATAAAACCACTGTGAATATATTTACGTTGAAAACCACACCCACTGCAACCAGCCTAAGTTCAATCCTGCATCCCAACACAGTCTCAATTACATGGAAATAAAGCTCTATATCTAATTTATACTAAATATCTGGGAATTTAAAAAAAAAAAACTTAAGGTAACTATAACATAACATTTAAGTAAATGATAAAGTTTTTATAACTATTACCCGCCTCGGTGGCGTAGTTGACTAACGCGCTAGTCATGTTGATGCTCGGCCGCCGAGGACGGGGAGATCGAGGTTCGAATCTCGGTCGGGTGAACTGGGGGTGGTTTTTCCTAAATGGTTTTCCATTCTACCTCGACGTAAATGCGGGTTCACTTCCTCTAAATTCAATCTTCCCAATTCCTAATCCATTAGCGTAATTAGTACTTAGGCGTATAACCCGAACGGGTAGTAAGATGCGGTCCTAAATATTATTATTATTTATAACTATTATTATTATTATTATTACTATTAGCCCCACGTTTTACTACCCGTTTGGGTTATACGCACTTACGCTAATGTGTAATGGTAGGGTGATTGTGAGATGAAATAGAGGACCTACAGTTTAACGTGGAATCCGAACCACGGTGGAGGCCTGGCACTCCACACATTCACAAGTTGTGATTAATACACGTCTTGACAGAGGTGAAGGAAGGATTTGGCAATCAGATAAATCTGTGCCGAGACCGAGGATTGAACACCGGCCCCTCAGCACAAAAGTCTGACACCTTACCCTTAGACCACCAGGTCACCTTTTTATAACTAATTTATAGTCTAATTTTTTATTGAAACATAAATCCTTACTACTCATATTTGTATATGGCCACTGATTATATCAACATCACCCCATGCTACGAACTATTTTAATCATTTATTGGACTACTGATTACGGGAAGATCAAGGTTTCAATCTCAGTCGGGTGAACTGAGGTGTTTATTTCCTAAAATGATTTTCCACTCTCCCTCCACGCAGGTGTGGTTACACTTCCTATAAATATAACCTTCTTCATCCCTAAAACTATTAGCGTAATTAGACCATAAGCGTATAAACCTAACGGGTAGTAAGACGCTGTGGTTAAAAAAACAATAGTTTTTTAGATGAACATGACCTATATCTTAAACATGGAGTATGTATTAAAATATAGTATAGTATAGTATTAGAGAGTGTCATCTTATTTACACGTGTTAGAGATGAGCTGGTTTTAATATTTATTTGGGCCACAGGTTTATCTGATGTTAGTTTCTAAAACATGCGTTAAGTGGGAAGTGATCTTCCTTCAAGAAATGACCTTTAGATATCAATAAATATTTTAAAATAATGGAACAAAAACTAACTGAGTCTCAGTTCTTACAGAACTCGAAATTTAATGCCAACATAGCGAAATCTTGTCATTCAACCGTATCTTGAGACACATCAATATAATCCCTATCCTAACACCCAACCTTATTCCCATCGAAGTCCTGGCCTAACAAGGTGTGTTGTATCTACAGGTTTCTCAACTAGAATTTTGTGTACACGCCCGTCATCATCCATACGTGTCACATGAACACCTCAAGCCTTGATTGTCCTTTGTTTGAAGATGCACTCAGACTTTGAAGTTAATCATTCTGTAACTTTCTCCTTTCTTCTGTTTGTTCATCCCTTTTAGGCCCAAATGATTTTCCCAGCACTTTATCAAGCCAATCTCTTGGTGCAGCAATGGGAGATACCCTAAACTTCGCATAAATAACAACGGGTAGAACTATATTTTAGCATATTTAGTTGTATATTTCAAGACAGAAGGTGACAACAGATGAACAATGGTAAAATATTTTAAGGGGTAGCTCAATTATTTTTTTTCTAAAAAATGCACTTTTTTTAACCTCGCAAGGACTTTGACTTGAGACAGTAGATCTATCATAATAATTATTATTACTCTACATTTAATTGGTTTTCTTTACTAGACAACCCGCCTCGGTGGCGTAGTTGTCTAACGCGCTAATCGTGTTGAGCTCAACCGCCGAGGACGGGGATATCGAGGTTCGAATCTCGGTCGGGTGAACTTGGGGGTGGTTTTTCCTAAATGGTTTTCCACTCTCCCTCCATGCAAATGTGGGTTCACTTCCTCTAAATTCAACCTTCCCAATTCCCAATCCATTAGCGTAATTAGTACTTGAGCGTATGGCCCGAACGATTAGTAAGACGCGGTGCTAAATATTATTATTATTTTTACTAGACGTGCTCTTCTAATTCTATTTTGAATAAGAGCTAAACAATTAATTTTGAAATGCGATGCACGTATGATATGGTCCTTTAACAAAATGTTTATTTAGTATCTACTAAACGTATAACCCTAACGGCTAGTAAGACGTGGTGCTATGTATCTTTTATTCGTAAAAATAAAATGACCTTGCTAACAATATTTGACAACGTTGCTATACATTTTAAATAGTCATGTTTAAATAAACTACCAACATTTGCACTTATTTTTAAATAGATAACTGTTTTTGAGAAATTTGGTTGCTTAGTAAGAGCTAAAAAAAAAAGTCCTGGGCTTACAACAAAATATTTGTTTAACTTTAGTGAAGTACGAGATACAAGGATGTAGTCTGTAACCAGAATTAAATTTTGGGTAGGTTTATAGATAACTAAAATCAATAATATACTTAAACATTAGAATTGGGTCTACTGATTTATTTTATTGTATTTAAAAACTAAATCAGGCATTCTTAATTTTAAAACGTGTCATAATAGTAACATTTCATGTTTTACATAGACACTGAAGGTGAACTAGAATAATTGTTAGAATGTGAAACAATCGTTGCACCAAGGACAGTGTGCCAGCTCAATAATTTGCCTACTCATCAAGTATCAAATTAAAGTGAACACTGCCGTCGACTGTTCAGAAAAAGCTGAGTTTCATATCTCACTCCACACCGCTCACATTCTTCATGTGATCACTAAAACAGTTCTTCTCTCACTAAACTAGCTTTATTTTCATCATAAATATGAAGTGATTCTTATTGTGATGGTTGCTCTATATATTGCTTACATCACTTTTAGTTATTGTGGGACAAACGATTAAATTAATAATAATGACGTATTTGAGAAAAGTACAATTTATCTTACTCAAATCATTGATGTAGTCTGGTAAACACGAGCGTTTTAAAATATTTTGTGATATCGTATTTTTCGTACCAATCCGTTTCAATACTTTCACATAAATTGCAGTTAAATTGCACTTGTAAGATTTATTGGGAATGCATTAGGCCTAGAGTTAGGATAGTGTAACGTGTGTTGTTTTCCAATGTCGTATCATATCAATGAACAAATTTAAGGGCGCTAAAATTGTATATATTACAGATGAGTTTAACTTCAAAATTCATCTTATTATATATATGATTACGGTAACTAGTGTAGAGAATTATATTTTGTATAATAATATAAATCGATTATTGAGAAGAAAGAACGGGTTTGGACGAGTCAATTTGACTAAAGAAGAGTGGTTAAACTTAAACATTTGTTCATTTTGAAATTTTAGCCAATTAATTGATCATGGTTCCAATAAATATATTTATTTCGACATACTAGAAATCCCTTTTGATTTTAGGAAAGAAAATATCTGTGATCTGAAAATCTATATTATTACCACCAAACGAGAAAGTGATTATGGCACGTCCACACCCACCACTGTTAACTTTCACCTGATTCCTGTCAATACGAGTTCCAAATTATCTTCTCACCACCACTCAGTAAATAAAGGAAGGCGTGACATCACTCACTTATCCAGCCAGATCTTGGTAGCACCAACTGTTTTGTGACTTGAAAGGAAGACTATAGAACGTCACAATTATTGTTTATAAAATCTAGTATTTTTAAAAGAATAAATATGTGTGCCATTAAATAATTTATTTAATCACGCCATTGACTAGTAACATAACGTAACATAACTAGCAAAAAGGGGTGAAATCCTAGGACAACTTCTCATCAATAATATCTGCCATGGCTGTAGAAGAAATCCATCTTGAGAGATGTGTTCCGGAGCTATTCCAGGACCAGAGCGTGCTAGTGACAGGAGCCACAGGATTTATGGGCAAAGTTCTTGTTGAAAAGCTGCTCAGATCTTGCTCAGATATCAAACACATCTATTTGTTAATGAGATCAAAGCAGAAACAGGAGTTGGATGACCGTTTTAGGGAGTTTACCAGCAACAGGGTGAGTGAAGCTAATTTTTTAGCCTAGATCGTAGGGTCAACCAGTTTATCTAATTAGTACTTAACATATCGTCGTTTTAGAAAACTTAACACAATCTAAATCAAAGTACTTAGGAAGATATTTGGTCCAAAAAGAGATGAGGCCAGTGGGAAGTGTAGGATGTTACATAATGATGTGTTACATACCCTGTACTCAACACAAAAAATTGTTAGGATAATCATCTCGTAGATTACGGTAGGCAGCACATGCAGTGTGAATGGATGAATCTAGAACCTTGTTCATGGTCGTGGCTGGCAAGCCTAATGGAAAGAGACCATTGGGAATACCTAGAGGCAGATAGGAGGATAACATTGGAATGGACCTGAATGAGATAGGGTGTAATGAGGTGGACAAGATATAGCTAGCTCAAGATAGGGATAAGGTGTATGTATGTATGTATGTATGTATGTATGTATGTATGTATGTATGTATGTATGTGTGTTTATATGTATGTATGTATGTATATATGTGTGTTTATTATGTATGTATGTATGTATGTATGTATGTATGTATGTATGTATGTATGTATGTATGTATGTATGTATGTATGTATGTATGTTCTTTTCCTATTTGCCAATCTAATATCGTCATTGCTAGATAAAATTTTTTCTAAATATTTAAATTCATTAAACCTGTCAAATGATATGTTGTTCACAATAAGCTCTAAATTATCATACTCAGTCTGTGTTTTCTTTGTGATCATATACCTATTCTTTTCAGAGTTCCTTCATAAATATTTCATATAAGAATAATAAGTAAATAAATAATAATTTCATATAATAATATAAAGCTATTTCCTTACCAGCCTCTAATAACATATATGCATTTCCTCCAACAGCTTCCTTACTAACACCCAACAAAACTAAATCATCTGCAAATCCCACAAGCTGCATTGTTTAAAATCAACCCTTCCCTACTCTCTTGCATTACCCTAATAGCATACCCTAAGGCTAGATTTAAGTAACGCGGAAAGTGCATCTTCTTGTTTCAACCCATTATGTATTTAGAAAGTATCTGATAAGTGACATCCAACCCGTACCCTGACACGTGTATCTCTAAAACACACATCATTATTAACTAGACAATTGTTTTAGGGAACCCAAATTTACTAAAATTCCATTAATTCATTCATTTTATCTGAATCGTAGGTCCTTTTAAAACCTATGTATAGTTGATGAACCATGTTGTATTCCCACTTTTTTCTAATAATTGCTGAATAGTAAAAATCTGATCCATTATTGATCTATTTAATCGAAATCCACACTGATTATCCCCAATTATTTCTTCTGCATATAAAATCAATCAAATTAAAATTATGTTATATAAAATTTATAACATTTTGGAAGTAGTGAGATAAATCTATGGTCTATACTAAGCTTAGGATAACTATGCATAAAAAAATTCAAAATATGCATGAAGGTATGTATCAAAAACATCAAACATATAAAATAATAGATTCAATAAAAAATCAACTAAATAGAAAAATTAAACAGTTTGTTATATCAATACGTTTTATTAAAATGCACACAAATTTTTAAATTCAAAATTATTTAATGAAAATTAATCAAAAAACTCCAGATTACTAGATTATTAAAATTAATTAAATTATAAAACAAATCATGGTTGCATTTAACAACAACATGATGTAATACATTTTCGAATGTAAATTTGCTTCTGCTGTCAGCGAGAATATTTTGGTACCGTGTAAAGACTCTCTCGACATCACTTAACACTATTGGTACAAATTCGAAGTTGACAATGTCATTGGCACTTGAATCTTCATTTCTTGCGTCAAGGGTTGTTTCATTTTACACAACCCCGCATATATTCTTCAGTTGTTGATAGCCCGTATTTTTCGACAGCACTTCGATGAATTTATTAACGAAATCCTTTTTCTTGAATTGAATTGCTTGAATTGAATTAGAAGGCCGCGGCTGTTGATGTGCCAGCGCCGCAATACCTCTTCTCACTGGGGTTACTCGCCATTTTTTTAATAAATCTTGTAATTTTACTGATTTCTGTCATAATTTTATGCACCCCAAAATGTTATTAAAGAGGCTTGGTAATAGCTCACACAATGGGTTAGTTATAAAAAGTATTTAACAATTAAATTAAACTAAAAGTTGACTTTTAACTGGAACATTACGTTTTCATAATGTGAACATAATGACAATTTTATTTGTCACATAACATTTACAATATTTCAGCCATTGGCTGGCTAAACAGGTGACTCGTCAAAGTACAAATCAATATAACTTAAATGTTTTAAGTGCTAAACCTTATAAACCTAAAAAATAAGTTAGTTACAAATCTAAATTTTACAGGACTATAATTACTTACAAACAATATTAGAAAAAATCTGCACATAATGACTATGGTCTTAACAAAAACTAATTTACTATGATGTAGATCATGATACACCAGGCCTAGTCTATTAACGTTATTCTAAGCTTGAAAGTTCTAAAGCTAAATAACTATACATGTTAGAGAATTAAAATATAATATGTTGAGAAGAAACACTATCAGAATCAACTTTTTTTTTAACATCTAAGAATATTATGAAAATATCAATATTTTTCTTTTATTTGAGCACCTAGCTAAAGAATTATTTCTTTTTTTACAATAATTACTTAAAAGAATATTAGATATAACAGAGATAAGATTTAATGCTGTATTTCTCTGTTATGTTCCACAGTGACAAACTTTAAGCAGTAAATAAATAGATGGGTCAATTTTAATTGCTTCTATGCTTAAGTCATTAACTACTAGTTTCTGATTTTTAGCAGCTATAAACAATTTCTCAAATTTTTCAGTTAAAAGGGTTTGCCTAATTCCTACCACATGTTTAAAAACTGCCAAAATAAAATCTGATGGAGTGGATAACCCAGCTCTATTAATGCTTTATAATTGTCATTACATTTACTTTTGTTGCCTAAGAATAAATAAAATTCATCACAATTGGTTTTGTTGGATAGTTTAAATATATCATGACCTCATACATTATATAAATTCAGAATTATCAAATTTAATATTTTCTAAATAATCTTGTTCTAGAGCTAACAAGACTGACTGTTTATGTAACAGATTCAAAATTTTCTTCAACTAAATAACTTTCTAAATGCAACCCCAAAACACTCTTAACTCTTATTTTCTTTTCTGCTTATATTACTTGAGTAACTGTAATATTATAGTTTCCCCCGGCTAACTGTTGATACTGATCCAACCTGGATTCGAGATTATCTGTCTGGAATTTTCTAGTCAGTATATAAGGAACTCCTATGTAGTCAACGGCATACATAATTATTTCTTTCATCATATGTGTACCTTGAATGTGTCTACGGGGAACCCTCTGTTTTGTTTTGTTTCCATATTTTCAACAAGAGCATCCAAAAGTTTCTAGACTGTATCTTAAATACTGATAAGAGCAAGTATTTAATCGTTACTTTGCATAATATATTTAGCATCTAAGTAAGCCTTGTTACAGGCATCCTTCCTTCCGACCAGTTTATCAATGTTGAAAAGACGTCTAGATCCTATACCGAAATATCCTTAAGGAGTTAGTTTTATTTGCATCGGGTCTACCACTTTAGAGAGAAAAATAAATTTGATATGGACGACATGACAGCGTATCTTCAAATGAGAACCTGCGTGTGTTAATCAGATAAGATAAAGGTATTGAACCTGCTCCTGCACAGTCCCTAATTAGGGTCATGATCTTTATTTAAAACAAAAAAAAATCATGTTTGTTCTTTCAGCATAGCGAACACATTTACTTAAAGTTCTGAAATGTCATGTCTGTATTCACATGTTTATCATAGACATGTCTAGGGTTCGTGTGATCCATTCTAAAAATAAGGTTAGCATAATCACTGAGCATTAGGATGGAATGAAAACAGAAGTTAAAACACTTTTTTTTTAAATACATTTTCTAATAGGGTGCAAAAGTTGCCTTTTTGGATCACTTTTAATATTGAAAAATTTTGAAGCTCTATGAAAATATTTTGAGGTGCCGCAAAGTCCTTAAAAATTGAACTTTTAAGTAAAAACACCAAATGTTTAAAAAAGGTTTTTGGACTATAATTTTTATTTTAAACGCTTTAAATAATATTGTTGAAAAATATAAAAGCCTATTTTTCATTTAAACCTTTGAAAGTTGTACAAGAAGATATTTATTCGAGTGAAATATATTTGTTAATATATCACATTTTTGTGATTTTTTTTTATGGAATTTCAATGAATACAATTATACTATACAAAACAGATATACATTTTTTCTTGTGTATATATATGTGTGTTATAAAAGGAACATACATTTACTACAGGATAAAACCTATCACTATATATAAATAATAAGTACCGTATATTATACTAAAAATATTCAACAGAATAAGAAAAAAAATGGCATTAACTTTTTTTTTTTGTTAAAGATTAACATTGTCACTTTACTGTTGTATTGAAATGTTCCTTAGTTTCAAATATTGGCATCAATTTCTATGATTCTATTTTCGTTTTCAAATATCCGTCTCTTGTGAAGCCCCACATACAGCCAATGATGATTCAGTAACTAATTTCACCATCTTTTCAACGGTTTGCGTATGACGGGAAAGTCTCCTGGTGGAAGGTCTTCATTGGCTTGTGCTGTACTTGTTATAAACAATTTTAATTCCTCCTCACTTACACGCTTGGTCATTAGTGGCTCTGTTACTTTGATGTTATACCAAGTGATCACATAAATATAGTCTTCAGATTTGAAGTTTATAGCTGGAATAACAAAGTTCGTCAGTATCAAGCACAGTAGAAGGTTTTCAGGTGCTGCAAATTAGGCGTTTCTTTAAATGACTGGATCAATTACATTCCGAAGATGCCCTGGGAGGTATCGGGAATACTTTATAAGTCTCCATAAGTGCTTTGCGCCATGAATACATGATGGTTTCAGCTTTATGTTGAACCAAACAGGTGCATATACTTTAAGAATGTACTCTGTCATCGTATAAAGATTTTCTGGTGGATTTTCTATCCTCACATACAAACGAAGTAGGTGATTTGCCATTGTCAGCCGCCTTGAATGCGCAAGTTTACCTGTTTTTCTCATAAATAGATCATAAGAGCACATACCCCTAGAGACTGCATGGCACATTTCCAATAAATATTTTTGGTCTGTACTCAAGTCACCGATAACTTCCAAGAGAGGCTGGCTATTTTCTATTTGTTTGAATTCAACTACTGGGAGTTCTTGAGAGTTCTCAAATTTCTTGCCTATTTGGCCACCAAACTCATTTGGTCCTTTTGTCTTTCCATCCAGAAAACAACACAGGTGACATAAGGGCAGTTCATTTCCATGAAAGAGAAAATCATTCTTTGTAGCAGTTTTCCAAATTTTTTTCTAGTAAAGAGATGACTAGGGATCGGTTATCAACATTATAAAACGACATAATTCTATCCTTGATATCCTTTCCAGTGCTAGAACGTGGTGCCACATGTCCTAAATATTTCGATCCAGGCTCTTCAATAAGTGACACATGTTCTTCTACAACGGTTTTCCTATGATATTTGCTCCCTATCTTTTCCTGTACTAAAGTTTTTTCTCGTCTTCCGACAAAATAAAGTTCTTTGTTAGTTGTTGTAGTGCTTTCATTATGGCTTTCTGTGCAGTTTTTTTCGATTATTTGACCGTTCTCTTATAATCTTCATTCTAACAATGTTTTTTACTTCTGTCCTCTTCACTAATGAGGCCACTATCCTGAATAAATGCACCTGCAATTGCTGCAGCAGCTCTATTAGAAACACCAGTTCGATCACATACTGAACCTACAGAAGGCAGTTTTATGTGCATTTGCGAACTTGATGTTGCTATCTGATAAGATGTTGAAGCCACAACATTCTTCCTATACATATATAATATACATTTTAAGTAAAATCGTTACAGTCATTTTCGATTATAATTTGTATTTTTCGAAAATCACTCATTTGTAAACTAACCTTAATGAATTTTCATCCAAAAAACCAAGTATACGCGTAATTTGTGAGGTCAAACACCCCTTAGATATCCATTTTAAACAAAATCATAATAGCCATTTCGAAAAATTTGGAATACAAAAATCACTAATTAGTAAACTACCCCTAATCGGATGACTAGGGTAAAAATAAAAATAGGTCCTTAGGTATTGCATTATAGCACTTAAATATCAAGTTTGAACAAAATCTATCAAACCGTTTCAGATCTGGTGCCAGGGGTAGACAGACAGACATACTGATAGACAGAATGGTAAAATCCACATTTGTGTTCGGACACATATAAAGTGTTAAGATTAATCATAATATCGAGGCCAAAAGTTTTACGATTACAATTCTTTCTCTTGATATGAAAATGTAAATGTAAACTATTTTATTTATAATGTATTAAAAAACTAATCTTTCTTCTATATACATATTTAAATGTATTGCTAATGAATACTTTAAGTTCTAAAATTATTATTGTTTTGAGCGAGAAAGCCAACTACAAATATAGACACATTAGCGTGGTCTCCTTATAAACTACTCCACTGAAAAATAAACATTCATGGGAAAACCAGTATGTGACTTCCGTCACAACAAACTCAACTTGGATCTGGGTGAGAAGTTTTCGACCGAAAGACGACAGAGTAAACACTTCAACAGGCAAACATCTCACTCACGATCATGAGAGTTTCTATTGAAAAATCAAAAACATTTGGCATTTCAATAGTTTGTAGTGTCATAAAGTTATTTAGTAGAAAACCTAATAAAAGGCTAGTTATTTGATGTATTAATGGATATTATATCTCAACTAGGGGTATTTGTAAATAAAAATTAGATTTTGAAATGCAGGTGTAACATTACACTTTTTTGATATAATTATTTTGTTAATATTTATTTGACTAAACAAGATAAACTTATTAATTATTTTGATGCACTATTTGAAAAAAAGAATTCCACAACAAAAAGGATTTAAAAACCGTAATTTTTGTGACGGATTGGACTGGTTTTAGAATAAGCCACATATTTTTTTATAATACAAACAACATTTATACAATGATTACTTAAAAAATAGCACCTTTTTTCAAGATATAGACGGGACATCCATCGTAAGGAAAATGGTGGACAGAGGAGTTGCTGATATAGGCAGAGCTTGTTTAAACATTTACCTTTATATATTTTATTTGTTTGAGGTATTTAACATGAAATAATCAGCACACGAGAATTTCCATGAGCATGAGTGAAAGGGCTAGTTAATTTTTCCGGGCAAGGTATTTTCACATACCTCCCAGGCAGTGGCGGATTAATCAGTTGAAGACCCCCCAAGCACAACCTGATTATGAGTCCCTCGCCTCTAATCAAAAGAATATTATTAAAAGAATTTTTAACTAAAATATCCGAATTGAAAAATAAATCATTTATTATTTTTCAAATGAACAAAAACGCATGCATATAAAAATCACATACTCTAGTAGCATAAAATAAAACCTTCTTGTGCATCCCTTTTATTATTGTTAGTACTACATTTTTTAATTGGGAATATTAAATAACATGAATAACTTCATTTATTTAATGTCAACATATTTTTAATTTCTCGTCCACACAGGAGCAATGTTAAACACACGTGACGTAAATTTTGTCTCTGGTAATGTGCCGCGTAATTTACACCCTTACTTAGAGACGCAATTTCTTTGAAAGACATGGATGTTTAGGATTTGTGTCGCTTCGCAGTGTTTGTGGCTTCATAGGAGAGTGCAATGGGTTATCCAAGACTAGGAGAGCATGGTTCCGATGGAGTTGGAGGGTCCGGTATGTTAGTAGTAAGATATGTTTAGAGCGAAACCAGGTCGTAATGGTTTTGGAAGAACTCTCCTCACTCACAATACCATATAATTAGGAAATCCGGTATATCTGCACGCATTTTAGAAACTCTGTGTTTGACCCACTTAGGTACAGCAATATCCTTATTATGTTATATTTTGTATAAATTATGAAAATGTTATTAAAAAAACTGGTTTTAGTTTTCTGAGGCTTCTGCGATACTGAGCCCCCAAGCGTCTTGCGGCTGTGCGGTGATCTGTCAACGCTTCCGGGTTCTTTTACATGCCAAAATCGACATGGGATCGTCAGCTTTACTTCCACTCCGAAGTCAATTGTGCTGCGGATTTTTATCGCTCAAGAAAAATCAGTCCAACCCGGATGGGTTTGAACACACGATAAATGGGTCCTGAGGCAAGCACTTTACCTCAAGCCACCGAGGACGACATATTATATCTACAATATGTTACTAATTTTTATTAAACCTTAGTACTAGCCTACCACAGAAGAACAAACATTCTTATTTGAGAGTATATATTAGAACGAGCACGTGATTATTCCATCAAATCTAGAATAACCTTGAAAATCGTTGCATTCCTGCTTATTTAAATCCAATAGGAATTGAGTGAGAAGAACGGTATAAAACAAGTATGGGAAAAATCTATCCTCCAGGCCATTTACAAACTTAAGGATAAGCTGTACTATTTTCATAAATGTTACCAATTTACTCCAACTTGATTTGATACATGATGAATCTAGCAGTAGATAAAATTTTAACACACCAGAAATTCATGAATACAAAGGAGAGGAAAAATTATTAAAAATTTAGTACAGCAAATCTGGTATAATGTGGCTCTTAGTGTTTATATAAATACGTTCATAAAACTGAAGGCGTTACATTAAAGATAAACAAAAAGTAAAGACATGTAAAATATTAAACTAATATTACAAAGCCACAATACAACAAATGAAGAACATTAAGTTTTACAACTTAACAAAAACCGATTCAAAACAAAATAAAAACATAGGAAGAAACCGTTTTAACATAATAAATCCTAAACTAGGTGATAATCTAAGTTATAGTGTTCTTTTATGTAAAGAGAATTATGAAACACAGACTATAGGCATACTTTTGAATGCACGATGAAAATACTATATAAATTTTGTTAATTCTTACTACAAAACCACAAGGATATTTTTATTGTTATAAATAATTCGTTTATAAATCGACATAAACTAGATCCTACAAGATTGATTTAAATTGGTGTTTTTATAATTATCTAATAGTTTGATTTAATAAGGTTTAATGTTTAGCCCAAGTATACCGCAAGATTAATTTAATAAAACAACTAGTGCTAGCTTTAGGCACGGTTAATTTTTGAGTGGTCATCTTCCTAGTAGGTAAGCTTTGATTAAAATATGTAAACGCTAGATAAGTGGAAGTATTTATACAATTAATGATAATACATAATATTAACACCTCATATTGAATTAGAGGTTTAAAGTTTAGGAATCCATGTAATCGAAACAAAGGTGTATGTTTTGGAATCTGAATAAGTTATAATTCGAACAATTTTTTTTCATTAACTTTACTAGTGGTTGCAATTTGTAAGTGTAGGTGAGGATAATTATACGACTGTAAAGTACTTTTATTTATTATCGATAGTCGATACTGGGAGAATATGTCTTAGATTAAAGAAAACACCAACATATTTAGAGACAGTCTTGCTTAATGTCTTAAAATATAAGACCCAAGTTGTCATTCAGAATAATATATATGTACTGGACGTTATAACTAGTCCAGCAGTTTCCAACATGGAGACCGCAGCATGTTTTGGGTGGGGTTGCTTTGCTTGTTTAGGTTTTAGCATTATATTTAATTTTGCAAGTGATTATAATGTTTATAGAAAGGTGCAAAGTTCAAAAAGAAATGTAAGGGGTTAAAATGGCAAAAAAATAAAAATATCAAGTTATTGCTTAGGTTACTTTTATCTACCTCACTCTGATAGTTTTATGTTGGCTTAGGTTACTTTTATCTACCTCACTCTGATAGTTTTATGCTGGCTTAGGCTACTTTTATCTACCTCACTCTGATAGTTTTATGTTGGCTTAGACTACTTTTATCTACCTAACTCTGATAGTTCTATGTTGGCTTAGGTTACTTTTATCTACCTCATTCTGATAGTTTTATGCTGACTTAGGCTAATTTTATCTACCTCACTCTGATAGTTTTATGCTGGCTTAGGCTACTTTTATCTACCTCACTCTGATAGTTTTATGTTGGCTTAGGTTACTTTTATCTACCTCACTCTGTAGCGTCCTCAGGCGAGGAGGCCACAAAATAATACAAGGAAAATACAAAAGGGTAAATAACAATAACAAGAGTGAGTGCA